>MDKI01207053.1:0-10636 GCA_005239505.1 Nicotiana paniculata | reverse complement strand
TGTTTGTCACTTCTATGGTGTTTTCTTGTTGAATCCTTCGAAATCCTTCCGAATCTCCTCCGTATCTCTTTGAATTCCCTTGTAGTTGTGTTTTAGGAGTCTGTTTATATGTTTAGGTTGAACCCTAACCGTGTAGGAGACTTCTATTTCAACCGGGAAACACTTAAACTCGTCAAAACTCGGATTTGGCCGAACTGGGAACCCCGGGAGTTTGGACTCTAAGGCCTGGCTAATGCGAGGACAGGGCTGGCGTTTCAGCCCTAATGCCTGGCTAACGCCAGGGTAGGGCTGGTGTTTCAGCCCTAAGGCCTGGATAACGCCAGGTAGGGTCAGGCTTCAGGGGGCAAGCGCCCGACTATCGCCCGTGTGTCTCCTTTTGCGTATTTTCGACGTATTTGCATCCCTTTAGTTCCGTTTCCATCTCCAATTCACCTACACATGAAATAAACTCCATTAAGCACATAAAAAGTGTAATTTTATCATTAACTCACCTCAAATGTAAGGTATATTACATATTAAACTATGCATTTTAGTTTCGCATCACTGACCAAGTCAGGACGCTTCATTCCTATTGGTACTACTTATTCTTCGAAGCGGTTAGCTGAGATTTATATCTGGGAGATTGTCTGATTGCATGGGGTTCCTGTTTCTATCATTTCCGACAGAGGTACTCAGTTCACATATCAGTTTTGGAGAGCCGTACAGAGAGAGCTGGGTACTCAAGTCGAGTTGAGCACAACATTTCATCCTCAGACCGACGGCCAGTCGGAGCGTACCATTCAGATTTTGGAGGATATGTTGCGTGCATGTGTCGTTGATTTTGGGGGTTCATGGGACCAGTTTCTTCCACTAGCGGAGTTTGTATATAATAACAGCTATCAATCGAGTATCCAGATGGCTACGTATGAGGCTTTATATGGTAGGAGGTGCATATCTCTAGTTGGTTGGTTTGAGCCAGGCGAGGCTAGACTATTGGGCACAGACCTGGTTCAGGATGCGTTGGGTAAGGCGAAGTTGATTAAAGAGTGGCTTCGCACGGTGCAGTCTAGGCAGAAGAGCTATGCGGACCGGAAGGTCCGGGATGTGTCTTTCATGGTTGGGGATAAGGTGTTGCTGAAGGTGTCACCCATGAAGGGTATTATGTGGTTTGGGAAGAGGGGAAAGCTGGGTCCCAGGTTCATTGGGCCATTTGAGGTGCTTCAGAGGATTGGGAGGTGGCTTATAGACTTGCCTTGCCTCCCAGTTTGGTGATTATTCATCCGGTTTTCCATGTTTCGATGCTCCATAAGTATGTTGGTGACCCGTCTCATGTTTTGGACTTTAGCACGGTTCATCTTGAGGGTGATATGTCATATGAGGTAGAGCCAGTGGCTATTCTGGGTCGACATGTCAAAAAGCTGAGGTATAAGGATATAGCTTTAGTGAAGGTTCAGTGGAGAGGGCAGCCGGTGGAGGATGCCACCTAGGAGACCGAGTGGGAGATGCGGGATAGATATCCTCACTTATTCGACACTCCAGGTATATTTCTAGACCCATTCGAGGAAGAGCGTTTGTTTAAGAGGGGGAGGATGCAACGACACGACCGGTCATTCTGTGAGATTAACCCTATTACCCCCATTTCTGCTTTATCATATATTTCTTAGCTTGTTTATGTTATGTTGGGTCAGATAGTTTGGGTTCAGAGTGGTCATGGTGAGAATTGAGGCACTTAGTCTCTTAAAGTAGCCTAATAGTTGAAAAAGTCAACTGAGAGTTGACTTATTGTTAACGACCTCCGAATGCGGATTTTATGGCTTGGATAGCTTCGTTAGGTGATTTGGGACTTAGGAGTTTGTTCGGAATAAAGTTTTGATGTCCGATGTAGAATTAGGCTTGAATTGGCGAAAGTTAGTTTTTGGCGATTTCCGGTCGGTAGTGGAAAATAGGATATCGGGGTCGGAATAGGATTTCGGAAGTTGGACCAGGTTCGTAATGTCATTTTGGATATGTGTGGAAAATTTCAGGTCAATCGGATATGTTTTGGCTGGTTTCGGCATCATTGGCGAGATTTAGAAGTTTTAAAGTTCATAGGTTTGAATTTGATGTAATTTTGGTGTTTTCGTGTTGTTTTTGGTGTTTCGAAGGCTCTACTAAGTTTGAATGATGTTATAGGGTGTGTTGGTATGTTTTATTGGGGCCCCGAGGTGCTCGAGATTGATTTCAAATGGTTGGCGGGGGTTTGAACTTAGGAAATTTGCACCAAATGGCTGCTGGTGTAAAGCTACTAGTGTGGCCACACCTGCGGATGGGCAGTCACAGGTACGACGCCACAGGTGCGAAAGAAGGCTTGGTAGGAGGAGTCCGCAGGTGCGAAGCGTTGGCCGCGCATGCGAAGTCGCAGGTCCGGAAAAAAGATCGCAGGTGCGAGAATTTGGTCT
Source organism: Nicotiana paniculata (assembly GCA_005239505.1). Classification (NCBI taxonomy): domain Eukaryota; kingdom Viridiplantae; phylum Streptophyta; class Magnoliopsida; order Solanales; family Solanaceae; genus Nicotiana; species Nicotiana paniculata. The sequence continues at coordinate 8,219 of MDKI01207053.1, read as the reverse complement.
GTTAGTGGGATTTCGCAGGTGCGCACCTGGAATCGCAGGTGCGGATTAGCTGGGCAGAACAGTATAAAAGAGTGCCTCCGCGAAATTTTGGTTAATATTTGAGGGAAAATTGATGAAAGAATTCGAGGTTCTTCAATGGAGGTAAGTTCCCGGAATATAAAAGTCGTTTCTGTGCTAATTTGTTCGGATTAGGCTTGTAAATTTGAAGGATTAAAGTAGAAAAAGTTGAAAAAATGGGAGGAGGTTTAGAAAATTCTTTTGGCGATTTGGGTAGGCAATTTTGGCCCGATTGTGTTGTTCTTGGTATGTGTAGAATCGTGGGAGGACGAGGTTTTTAGTGATGTAAATTTTATCGAATTCCGAGACATGGGCCTGGGGCTCGGGTTTGGCCGAATTTCGAGATTTTTGTATAAATTGATAGTTTTCGATTGGGTCGTGTTCCTTTAGCGTATATTGAGGCAAGAGCATCGTGAATTACTGTTGTGGCCCGGTAGAGGTAAGTAATGGTTATAAATCTTGTCCTGAAGGTATGAAACCCCGGATTTCATATTTCTCATTATTTTTAGAACGGTGCACATGTCGGATAACGAGTATGTGGCGCGCACTGATTTTTGGATTGGACTTGGTCCTCTCCGTGACAGCTATTGAGTTGCGTATTTTACTCTAAATCATATGTTAAAATGTGTCTAAATACTATATCTATATTTGGGCTATAAGTTATGTTTGGGGCCTCGTGCCGACTTGTTTAGACCCCTTGAGGGCTTTTTACTGCTGTTTCCTCACTGTTTATTGATGATTTACCCTCAGTCACATTGTGCTTACTGTTTTCGAAACTCAGCTTGGTTTACACTATTTTTAAGATATAAAAATGATGTTTTGGGTCGAGTACCCTATTTTACTGATACGCCCTATGGGCTTTTGATAGGATGTAACTGAGTGAGGCCGAGGGCCTGATTGTGAGATATGATACGCCACGAGGTTGCTTGATATTAGCGTTTGGGCTGAAGGAGCCCCTTTGGAGTCTGTACACCCCCCCAGTGAGCGCAGGTACCTACTGAGTGCCGAGTGATGAGTGTTTGGGAGGCATGAGTGACAGTGAGGTTTGCCCGAGGGGATGATACTGAGTAACTATGAGGTGCTGAGTGATATTCTGCTGAGTGACACCCCCCAGTATCTATGTATATACTGTTGGAAAGAAAGGTTATACATATTGTGAATGGATGATATTGATTTTTATGTTTTTCTTGCCGCTTAGACTTGATTTATTTTCATTACTACAGAGTTGTCGTACTCACATTACACCTTGCACCCCTGTGTGCAGATACCGAGCATTAGCTATCTATTCTGTGCGGAGTCGGAGTCGGAGTTTGGGATATAGAGGTAGTTGTTAAGTGTTCACAGCATCTTTGTTCTCCCTTCTTTGTTGTATCTAGCTATTCGTTCGGAGGTTTTGTATTATTAATAGTATACCTTTTGGCATATTTCTCTTAGATGCTCATGACATGTTGACTCCGGGTTTTGGGGTTGGTTGGACTGTTTAACTGTTTATTGTCCTAATGGATTTAGTAAATTCTATATACTTTATGAAATGCTTGAAATTGGTTGGGATTTTGGAAAGAAACTGTAAATATGTGATTATTGGCTAGCCTAGTTTCATGATAGGCGTCATCACGACCGGTTTAGGATTTGGGGTCGTGACAGCATAAGCTATATATCGAGGTTTCGGCCATTTTTTACATATTTGGAGCTATGGATCTCATATTGAAGCGATTTTTGAGACAATTTTCACCATATGGAATAGGGTAAGTGATTCCTATCTAATTTTGGTCAAACTCCATGATTATGCCTTTAATTTCATCATTTAATTTGTGATTTAAGGTGGAAAATTTAGGAAAATGAGGAAGAATTCGTGAGTTGGATTTTTGGGGTTTTGAATGGGATTTTGTTATCGGATTGGAGCAAATTTGATATGGTTGGACACGTGAGTGAAAGAGGTTTCTAGTTTTGTAATTTTTTTGGATTCCGAGACGTGGGCCTGGTGGTTGTGTTTGACCAATTTCAGGATTTGTGGTTTAATTGGATATTTTTTATGACGGGTTCGTTCCTTTAGCATATATTAATGATAATATACTGATTTTTGATAGATTCGGGGTAATTTGTGGCTGAATAGAGCGGCAAGGGCATTGCGGAGTAGAGTTTTGTATTGTTTGAGGTAAGTAACGATAGTTAATCTAGACCTGAGGGTATGAAACTCCGGAATTTCGTACTATTTCACTATATTGGGGTGACGCACATGCTAGGTGACAAGTGTGTGGGCATGCACCATTAGGGATTGTGACTTGGTCCATCCCGTAGAAACTATAGAGTTGCATATTTTGATTTAAGGTCGTATACAAGCTATATGTTTTAGAAATAATTCTTATAACTTGGGCTGCATGCCATGTTTGGGGCCTTGTTCCTGTACTGTTTGGACCCTCAGTGGTATTTTATTACTATCCTCACACTGTTTTGATTTGTAAGCATATCCTTAGTCATGATTTTTCCTGTGTACTGTTTAATTCAGTTTCATTATTCTAATTTAAAGTATATGAAAGTTGTTTTGGGCTGAGTCCCTTGATTTTACTGAAATGTCGGAGTGGCTTGTGAGGTTTATGACTGAGTGAGGCCGGGGGCATAATTTGTGAGGATATGATAGGCCGAGGGCCTGAGTGATTTGATTCCATTATTTGGCTTGATATATAGCGCTTGGGCTGAAAGTGCCTCTCCGGAGTCTGTACACACCCCCAGTGAGTGCATGTACCTATTAAGTGCGAGTGCCGAGTGCCGAGTGACGAGTGATGGTGAGGCATGCCCGAGGGGATATATGAGTGATGGTGAGGTATGCGCGAGGGGCTATTCATGAGTGACTGTGAGGCTTGCCAGAGGGGCTGTTTATGAGTGATATTTTGCCCGAGGGGCTTGTTTATGAAATCATTATTTTCATTATATTTTTATATTGAGTCTCTATTGAAACTGTTTAAAATATTTTTACACTTTTTCCATTAAAACTGGAGCTTTACGAGATATTTTGACTTGATTACTGATTTGGCATTTGTTGTTTCACTGAGACTTTATATTATGAACTTTATGTGATTTTACTGCTCGTCACTGCACTCAACCTTTATTTATGACTGTTACTTATTGAGTTGGTGTGCTCACGTTACTCCCTCCATCTTGTGTGCAGATTCAGGTGATTTCTAGACTTGGCTGAGGCTGTTGATTATTTCTGAAGTAGATTCTCAGAGTTAGTAAGGTAGCTGCATGGCGATCGCAATCCTTCTCTTCTCCCTCCTATCTTTCTATAGTTATTTTTAGTGAACTTCCAGTTTGTTCTAGTCCTGGTATTGTTAGACAGATATTGTAGATGCTCTTGACTAGTGACACCTGATGTCGGGCCTTTATTTATGTATTTTTCTTTGTTTTGAAATTTCTTATGAAAGTTTTATCGCTAAATAGCTTGAAAGTAAATAGTTTTGAAAAGAAATATAGTGTTGTTTGGGTAGTGAGTCGGCTGGCTTAGTACCACGATAGGCTCCATCACGACTTTGTAATTGGGTCGTGGCAGTGTCCTTTCTTGCCAAAGTGGTTGCATGTTATATTATGGTATTTGGACCTTGACTTACTTCTACTTTTACCTCTATTCCTCGAGCCTCTTGTTCTATCTCTTTCCCGGTCTTCTGTAACCAAGATATTTGCTTGTGAGGACGAACCTTGAGATTCTCTTCTTACTTCCTTGTTCAATACACCACTCTTGGCATATTCCATGGTCACCTTACCTCCAGAAGCTGAATTTGTCAAAGAAACACGAAGAGTTTCCAAGAGTCTGGAAGAGTATTAAGAAGCCAAAGTCCTTGTATCTCATCATCAAAATTAACTCCCACTCCAGACAGCTGATCAAAGGACGCCCTGAAAATCATTTATGTGTTCAAGGATAGGGCTGACTTCCTTGTATTTAAAGGTCATCGTTTTCCTTACCCCGCCGCACCTCCCTCCAGTCGTCGAGCCTTTCTTTTAATGGTTGGGGAAGCATTCCTTTATCTGAACTTGGTGGGCTTTCTTTCCAGCCTTAGTAAAATAGGGGTGGGTTTGGCTTGAACATAGGCTCAAACAGAATTTGAAGGGTCCTAGCTACGCCATCGTTCAATACAAAATCTGGAAAGCTGCAGGGATGACAAAAAGAGGGCGCTTTCCTGTGATCAATTGCTTTAGCAGGAACAAGTTGTTGTTCCCAATTTTTGAATCATAAAGAGTCTCTAGCTTTTATCACAATGATCCCGCATGTGTCTCATTCACAATATGGTTGCGAACATTATCTTCAACCCATTATCGTATATATACATATGGTTGTTGGTTCTCGAAACCCAAATCTCCATCAGATATAGTCTTTGGTTTATAAGCTGCAAAAACGGGTAGATGCGTCTTCTTCACGAACAAGTCTTTCATCTTGCTTCTCAAAACATTATAATTTTTCTCATTTAAACCTACTATCTTGCTCATATTCGCCTCCATTCCGTAATAATCCGGATATAACCAAAGCTCTGATACCACTGTTGTGTTGAGGAAGAGGCAAACCCAAAAATAAAGAAGATAAAGAACACCAAATTTTAACGTGGAAACCCTTTCAAACTGAAGGTAAAAACCACGGGATAACAAAGATCCAAAAAGCTCCACTATAACAATAAGAGAGTTACAAAAGTTCTTCAAATTGGCTACACAACAAGTGTCAAACACGGAGCAACAATAGCAACAAGAGAAACAACTAATTAATTGAATAAAGAGGAGAATCCACAAAAATGAGGCTGTTGTTCGAGGCTCGAAATCAGCTGCTACGACCCTCCATATCCGATCTCCGCCATTTAAATCAAAGAGTAAATGTTATGAATACTTAGTCAAAGTCTCAGCCTGATCTAACGGTTAACAAATCAAAAAATGTGATTTAAAGTTGACTGGTTAGAATAAAAATCTGCAGCAAAACAGGGTATGCAGTTAAAAGTCTTAATATTTGAAGAACTAATCACACCAAAAAAGAAAAAATAAATATTAAGCTTCCTTCTTATTAATCTCATAATTACAACCAAATTAATAAAACTCAAAACTCTTCTTTCATCATCAATTCTTCTCATTATCATTATCACATTTGACACATCATTAGGAGGAGTTTCAAAAAATGGAGGAAATATTGGAGGAAATTTAAAACCAGAGAATGGTGGAAAAGCAATTGGAGGAATTGGTGGAAGGGGAAATTTTGGTACATCACTACTAGGAATTGGAGGAAAAATATTGCCACCACTATTACATTTAGGTAGTGGTGGGACAAATGGAAAAGCGTGTCGCGACCAATGAACAGTAGCACTTTTTGTCACATGAGGTTTTTCGGCACCCGTGCTTTCAACTTTAATTTCGGCGAAAGATAGCGTAACAATAGAATAATGCAAAAGGAGAATAAAACAAGAAGGGCCGCCCGGTGCACTAAGCTCCCGCTATGCGCGGTGGTCTTGGGAAGGACCGGGCCACAAGGGTTTATTGTACGCAGCCTTACCTTGTATTTCTGCAAGAGCCTGTTTCTACGGCTTGAACCCGTGACCTCAAGGTCACATAGCAGCAACTTTACCAGTTACGCCAAGGCTCCCATTCAAAAATCACCCTAGTGTTTTTGCCTCTGCTAAGATTTGAACCTGAGACCTCATGGTTCTCACCCACTTCATTGACAAGCTACGCCTATTAGGTGTGGCCCAGTGTTAAATAAAGAATGTGCCTCTGCAGAATAGAACAAGAGTTGATACGCCTATTAGGTGTGGCCTAGTGTTAGAATAAAGAATGTGCCTCTGCTAGAATAAAACAAGAGTCGATACGCCCATTAGGTGTGGCCTATTGTTAGAATAAATAATGTGCCTCTGCTAGAATAAAACAAGACACTACTAGAAATTCGCTAAAAATCGACCAAAGTTGGTCGGTTATGGCTAATTACCGACCAAAATACGATCATTTACGTGTAGATGGTATTTTGACGGTTGGAAGGGAATACCGACCAAAGTTGGTCGGAAATTACCGAGCAACGAATTAAATTCAAAATATATATATATATATTGCAAAAAAAAAAACCCGACCAAAGTTAGTCGGTATTTTAATTATTTAGTTAAAAGATTCACCATCTGGGAATCGAATCGGGGTCTGTACTATGGTAGGATACTATTCTATCACTAGACTATTGGTGCATTTTATTTTAAGATTGTCTTTTATTTGATTTATACTCTTTAATTGTATTTTCGCACGAAAATAACTGACCAAAGTTGGTCGGTTTTTGTTAAAAACTAAAATTACCGACCAAAGTTGGTCTGTTTTTTAAAATGACCGGCCGAATTAACTGACCAATTGTGCTCATTTTTTAATATTAATTTTTATTTATTTAAATTAAAGAACTTATCAAAATTGGTCGGTTTCTTGAAAAATAAATTTTGCGGAACTCAAAATTAATTTTCCGCATTTTTGCGGTAAAAAAAATGGACCAAAGTTGGTCGGTTTCGTGAAAAAAATTAAAAAATAAAATATTTCAAAAAAATCGACCAAACTTTGGTCGACTTTTTGACCGACTAAAATTGTCAATACTATAAAGAATGGAATTTATAGTTTGAGGGATGAATGAATTTGATTTGGTAAGTTATCTAAAATGGTATAATTGTATACTGGGGATTTAAAAATGTTACGAGGAAGGTTAGAAAGTTAGATATGAGATACAGTTTGATAAAGTGAATTAAATTTCTTAGATAATCTATCAGATATTGTTTGTGTTACATCTCGTATTTTAATATTATGATGAGTCGTAGTAATTTATATGAACTTCAAGCGATTAAGACCATTAATGAAGTTATAAAGGATTTGTAACTATATTATTGTAAGACCCCGTAAGTTTAACAACCTTGATACCGTTATATATATTTGATACGGTATACTGAGTGAAACATTTTTGTAAAAAAAAAAGTTTGAAAAATATGATTTTATATGGGTATTAATATTACTACTTTCGAATATGCTTTAAATTATACACATAATATGAGAAAGTTTACGAGATTTTATTTATTGTAAAGATAGAAATTATGTTCTAACAGGAAAAAAGGTTATCTTTTTACCATCTTAATAATTAAGCGTACGAAAATTTGTACTCTTTATATGAGATTAAGAAAATTAGAAGTTGAGAAAATATATAAATTTTTACATGGATTGCCCTTCACAATTTCCAGGTGGTGCACTCATCTTGATATTCTCGTAAGGTGTTAGTCTCTTCAAGTATAACCCGATTTGATACCAATTAATGTTTAATACTTCAATACCAAATAAGAGGGGGTGATTTATGTGGTGTCCAATTTTTCGCGTGAACAGATTATAGAAGGATCTGTTTCTTCTATGTGTTTCTTATACTACTGTTGCAGAATAAGAAATGCAGAAAGTAAAAAACACAAACATTTTTACGTGAAAAATACTTGTCTCAAAAGATGAAAAAACCAAGATCTGCTGTCCATTAGGATTTTCCCAACACTTCACGAAATCACTGAGCCAAAAATAACATTTACAAAACTCTTTGTAAACCTAAGGATTACCTCTAATCCTTTGTGGAAACCAGCATCTAGTTATTGCGACAACTTCAAGTTAACTCCAACTTGAATACTACACTCAAAGTACCTAGTACAATTGCTTCTAGATAAAGCTGAAAGGTACAACTCAAAAGCTCTACTATAATGAAACTAGAATAAAAGATGGATACTTGAAACTGGTTCTTCTATCTGGTTCATGTAGCTTCACGTTCACACACTTGAATCACACGGGAATTTCTTGCAAAATGCCTTGCTATTTTGCTCTTAACTCACGTTTAACTTCATTGTTTTTGTGTACCTATAAAATGAGAACACCTTGAAATATATAGAGTTAGTAGGAGAATTTTTTGCTTTGCCCGCCAATATTAAAGCGGCTTTCAAGCGCAAGTCCAACATTGCTATAGTTGACAACTTACTTTACAATTTTATTCATACTATCTAGCGGTAAACAATATTTTTAAAGGATTTTCGGAAACTCGTCTCGGGGCAGGGCACTATCAAAATGTCTGAGGCTCATGTGTGAAGTTAAGTTCTGTGAGACTTACGCTCATTTAAATATTTTTTTGAAAAATAGATAATTAAAATTTATAT
>MDKI01068492.1:0-14601 GCA_005239505.1 Nicotiana paniculata | reverse complement strand
GTAAAAACTTCAGCACTAAATAAGCTGAAGTTTTGTCCTGGATTAATTAGTTTTGTCATATAACTTTTTCAAAAACTTCAGCAGAAGATGCTGAATTTGTTTAGTTAATTTGTAAAAATTCCATCACTAAATAAGCTGAAGTTTTGCACAGGTATCAGGAAGGCGGCGCCTGAAGTTGTAAAAATTAGGATATAGTTTAAATAATTTTTAAAAATGAATATAGGTTAAATAGGGGCGACCAAATAGGACGCCCCGTACAATTTCTACCGCAAGAACGCATTGATATATGCAATTTTGATGGGCCTGACACAAACAGAATTACTTTGTCATATAGGCCCATGTATTAAATTAAGCAAAGGCATGTCCCTTAACGGGACTAGTCTTGGCGGATTGTCCATTTTTTATGATTTTAGCAAAACTTTCCCATTTCTTATTTGAACAACATAGCTCTTTAATATTTAAAGCTTAAAATTCTTGTTTGGTGGTGAAAAGTAGAAGATGAATGATCCATTATTGTTAATCGTTGAATGTTGATAATTTATGCTTAAATTTTTAGTTCAAGCACCGACTTAGTAATTTATTGTAAAAAGCTCAAAACTCCATTATTGAACCTTAGAAAGTATTAAAAAGACAAAGTAAGTCTTTTGATTTGGTGTTATTTGACCAAATTGGTGATTGATTGAGAATTGTTTATGCTGGTATTTGGAAGCTTTTATTTCAAATTTAAGATCATTTGGAGCTGATTTGGGATGGTTTGATAGAAATTAAAGGTACAAAGTCGAATAACACTTTGTTAAAATAACACCAAAAAATATGCCAATCGGGTAGGCTTCAATGAACAACTTAACAGAAAGGTAGAGTAAGTATAGCATAAGATCTACTAGTTCGGTAGAAAAAATCCCTACGGAAAAAAATCATGCCAGTCTGATAGACTTTGATGAATAATTTAAAAGACATGTAAAGTAATTATAACATAAACTCTACCATTCGAGTACAAAAATATTGAAGAGCAATAATTGTGTGCGCGTCGGTGACTATTTTTCGTTAATTTTGGGAACATTCGACTAAGACCAACCCCCAGCTCACGGGGTCATTCCAATCACCTATAATTAAGGAATTAAAAGCAGAAACGTCTTAGAAATATCATAGACGTGGTGAAACGTTAAAATGTGCAATACATATGTAAGCAATATCCCCTTCGTTAACTTCTAATCTTATAAAAATATAATATAAAATAATTTTTAAAAAAAATTGTTAGAAGTATGCGAAAAGTTGTGATAAAAGAAAAGTGTTGTTTGATTGATCTTCCAAATGGTGTCATAAAAGTGAAACAAATGAAGTATTTATTTTCCTTGGACATATATAGGTATCTTACTTTGGAATTTAAGTTATATATATACAATTTGAATTTAGAGATTTTTTTACATTAGTGAATTTTAACCTTTGATAGTAGGTTGGGTACCATATTATCATATTACCAATTAATCTTTGTAAAGAAATTTACTTATAATTACTTAGTAAGTGTTGCTCTCAAATACACATGTAAGTATACATTATCAATAATAATATAGTAATGAATAGAGTGTCGAACCAACAGAAACTTGTCGTTAGCTACCTACTATTTTAATTAAAATTGTTAAATTGGTTGAGTTTTGTAATTATTAACTAAGGCAAACAATTAAACAAAGAGCTAAACTAACACAGTAGAAAATTGGTTGTCGTTGTTACTTCAGTAGAGATAAATATTCCAGGGTTGTAATTTCACCGATCCTATCGAGTTCTAGTTAATTGTCGTTTAATGCAATTTGTTTACGATTACTAATTTAGCGAATTGTATATGCTTGTAGTACTCTTAGAATTATTATGCACCTACTCAGGATAGATTAGCCCCTATATTTCTATGAAATTAATTTATCAAAAATGAATAAAATTACAATATTAAATTAAGCATGATATCTAGCTATAATTCTATCATAACCATAAATCTGCCCCTTAACCTTAGAGATAAGATCATGCTCTCTTCAATTATTCTCTAATCTAAATTTAGCTTCATCAAGCATAATTTAGATAGTTGATAAAGTTAATCATTGGCCAGACAACCAAACAATTACGCACAAAATTGAAGAATCAACCATAAAATAGCAAATTGAATTTAAGGAGAAATTAACATCAAATAACAATATTATTGGATTATGACAACCCCAGAACTAATGGGTCTTAGCCACACATGATAACGCTAATCAGATTCACAAATATTGGATAATTGAAAATACTAAGATAAATGAAAGAAAACTGAGAATCCTTGCTTCAGATTGCTCGTCACATATAGTTAGCTTTCAAAGTGGCATGTCTCCCCCTAAATTAGATTTAGAATCCTTTTTATACTTGTTGGGTTCATGTAGGGTCGAAAGAACCAAGTCTCGAGCAAAATAGGATAACTCCCGAGCTTAGCGGTGAGGCAGCACATCGCGCTAGCCCTGTGCTGGCATGTCTTCTCCAACTAATCCTGTCGGACTCCAGCGCCATAAGTAACGCCTAGTGCTGGTCTGAGCACTGGACTTGCTTTTTGCCCTCTTTCATCTTCTTTTGCTCAATTTCTTGCTTTTTTGTCCCACTTCGCTCCCGGTTGGTTTCTATACATAATAACACTAATATTTAGCTCAACTTATCACACCACACATGAAACTATATAATATTTAAGTAAAAATGGGCAACATGCATATAAAATACGTACTTTTAGTCGAAAGTTCTGTTTACGTCTTCAAAATTATGGGTGAAGGTCGTAAACCCCGTATACAGACAAAGGCACTAAGTCGGGCCCCGGGCCACATTCTGCCATCTCTATAATCCCGTCAAATTGTTGACTTTGATACTAGTCATTGGGCTAAAAGGCCCATAAAAATACTCTTAACATGTCATAATATTATCTGTTTTAGGCCAAGCCCACAAAAATTTTCCCAAAAGGCTTATACAAACTTCTTATAAGTAGCTTATTCTTTTCTTTATTTTCATTTTTCATGTGAGACTCTCTTTACATATAATAATCTTTTTTCCAAAGTCCTAAAAGATGGTAATTGAACCTCGTACCTCGAAATATGGGATATTTTAATAATTTTAAAAACCCTGGAAAATGTTTCAAAACATATTAAACACGTTAAGGGCCTTCATGAATCATCCGTGTAGGATATTTTCATTGGTGTTACTAGAGCAATAAATAGGGGTGAATTAGTTATGACTTCCCAATAAGAAACCTCCCTAATAATTTCATTAAAATTTCAAACATCGTTATAAAGGATCAGATCATTAGCTACAAAACTTCTTGAGGTCCAATTATATGTTCTCAAATGGATGTGATGATGTCAGAAAGCTAAACCAACCAATCAATTAACGAAAACAAACCGTTAATTACCCCTGATGTGTATTGATTAAGATTAATTCCCATGAACATTATCAATGGGAAACCAATAGTTTAGTCGTTGAGTGACAATACAATACTCAAAAATTACAAGTCAAACTATAGCTAGTGTCTAATCCGACCTCTTTTGCCCCCCATGTTAATTATGTGAAACAAATGGTAAAAAATTAATTAACCACTTTCAATCGGAATGGATTAAGATCTTAATTCATGGTACGTAAGCAAAAGCATAACATGTGTACAAGTTAAAGTAAGTATTACTATAGACGCACAAACCACCACTATATAAAATACACAATAATTAAATATTTGACGTGATACCAACTTGTGTGAAGTTTGTTTTGATGATTGACAAAGGAACTCAAGCATGAATCAGGTTCATACACAATGTACACAAATACCGGCAGATTCAAGCATAAGAGATGCACGTGAATGAGATAAGCTTAAGTCGTTATATCTGATATCTCCTGATCGAAAAGGTTGCATAAATGATAAGGAGAAGGACTCCTTACTCAAAGAGAACTTCATCCAAGATAATGGAGGAGTTAGAAGTTGAAGATAACTAGAACTCTTCCACCAAGGAAGAGTATAGCATTGGAACTCTAGTTATTTCCTATTCAACTAACTCTATAAATTACAGGATGTTCTCACTTTACAGATATGCACAAAAGCTGAAGTTAAATGTGAGTTGAGAGCAAAATAGCAAGGCATTTTGCAAGCAATTCTTGTGTGATTCAAGTGTGCGAACCTGAAGCTACATGAACCATGTAGAAAAACCAGTTCCAAGTGTCTGTCTTTTATTCTAGTTTCATTGTAGTAGGTGGTTTTAAAATTGTACCTTTCAGCTTTATCTATAAGCAATTGTATTAGGTACTCTGAGTATTCAAGTTAGAGTTAACTTGAAGTTGTCGCAACAGTTAGAGGTTGGTTGCCACAACGGGATTAGAGGTAATCCTTAAGTTTACAAAGAGTTTCGTAAATGCTGTTTTGGCTCAGTGATTTAGTGAAGTGTTGGAAAAAATCCTACTGAGTAGTAGGTCGTGGTTTTTCACCTTTTGGGCCGTGCGTTTTCCACGTAAAAATACTTGTATTCTTTACTTTCCACATTAATTATTTCCGCAATAGTAGTATAAGGAACACATAGAAGAACCAGGTTCTTCTATAATCTATGCACGCGAAAATTGGACACCACACAAGTCACCCTCCCCCGTGTAGCATTGAAGTATAAAATATCAATTGGTATCAGAGCAGGTTATCCTTGAAGAGGCTTACACCTTAGGATAAGATCAACATGAGTGTACCACCTGAAAAATGGGAAGGGCAATCCACTGCTAGGCCACCACTCTTTAATGGCCAGTACTACTCTTGGTGAAAAAACAGGATGCGAGATGATATTATAGGAGAAGGCTTCGAGCTATGGGACATTTTCACCGATGGTCCATTGGCTACCTTGAAGAAAAATGCTGAAGGAGTATATGTGTCAAAGACTAGAGTTGATTGCACAGTTGAGGACTTGAGGAAGTGGCAGAAGAATGCTAAAATGGACTTGGTCTAGATGAGTACAACAGAATCCAAGGTTGTACCACTGCTAAGAAAATTTTGGACACACTACAAGTGGCTCATGAAGGAACGCCTCACATGAAGAGATCCAGAGGAACTCTATTGTAATCTCAATATTAGAGTTTTGCTATGAAGGAAGGAGAAACCATTTAAAAAATGTACACAAGGTTCACTACACTGACAAATGAGCTAAAATCTCTTGGAAGGATTATTCCTGAAGAAGAAAGGTAGAAAAGATATTGACCGGAGTTTTGCCTATCACTTGGGAGAGTAAAATCACTGCCATCCAGGAATCAAAGAATATTGCCACTCTCCCACTGGATGAATTAATTGGAAATCTTACTTCATATGAACTTAGGAGACAGACCATGAAGATGGATGTACCTAAGAAGGAAAGGAGTTTGGCTCTCAAAATCACTGAAGGTTCTGATCTGGAAGATGTTGAAATGGCTATGATCACCAAAGACTTCAAAAATTACCTAAGGAGAGGAAAGGGTTCTTCAAGAAGTGGAAGCTACAACAAATCAAAATCTCATGAGAAACAAACCATTGATGTCTGCTACAAGTGTGGAAAGACTGATCACCATATCAAGAATTGTTCTGTGTGGGAAATTGAATGGAAAAAGGAAATAGATGAATGAAGGAACATGTTCAACACAAGAAAAGTAACAACAAAGGCTATGGTCGCAGCTTGGGGAGATAGCTAAGATGAAAGCTCAAATGATGATGATGATGAACGAGCACTTATGGCTATTGGAGAATCCGATGAAGAAGCTGAGGTAAGGGTTTCTCATCTCAAAGACAACATTAAATTTATGTCTAAGGAAAGGTTATCTAAGTTGCTCTTAGAGCTAATTGATGAATTTGGGGATGTAAATAATGAAAAGAAACAATTGTCAAAAGAGTGTGTAGTTTTAAAAGCTAAGTGCAAAAACCTGGAACTTAGGGCTAGTGAAACTGAAAGTGAAAATGCTATTTTGAAAAACCAGGTTCATGAACTTGACACAACTATCCTATAACTTAGATCTGAAAATCTAAAACTGAAATTAGGAACAGGTAAAAAGACAATTGATCACACACAACTCACTTTAAAAGAATATGTTGGAAAAATAAAAGATGAGTTGTAGAAAAGGATTGAGCAGATAAGAAGCCTAAAGGAGGATCTAATCAAAGTCAAGCATGAGCTAGACAGAACATGTAAATGGAACAGGTCCTCCGATGCACTTTCATGTCTACAAGAACACCATAGTAGCAACAGAAGAGGACTTGGCTTTGGGAACTCTGCACCTAAGTGGGATACCAAAAGCAAGTACATTAAACTTCCTGAGAACAAGATTTGCACACTTTGGCAAGACAGTTCAGTATAAAAGTGAATGCACTACAAAAGAAAAGGCAAGCCAAAAGAACAAAGAATTTGTTCAAGGGAAAAATAGGTTACCAAGTTGGGCTAATAAGAATTTGATTCATCCGTTTGCCTATAGAAAGGGACCCAAACTAGTTTGGTTTTCTAAGACTAACCCCTGATTTCCTTTTGCAGGTCCAAGTTACGGGGAGTAGCCAAATATGATACATGGATAGTGGCTGCTTAAAGCATATGACATGAAGCAAGAACCAGTTCTTTTTACTTGAGGACCTCAAAGGAGGTGATGTCTCCTTCGAAAATGGGAATAAATATGAGATCATTGGGGTTGTCAAGGTAGGTAAGACTGGCTGTCACTCTATTAAGAATGTCTACTTGATTGATGGACTGAAGTACAGTCCAATAAGTGTATCACAATTGTGTGATAGAGGTAACATGGTTGCATTCACCTCTACAAAATGCTTTGTGATTAATCTTATCACTGATAAGATAGTTTTGCAGGGAAAAAGAGTTAACAATATATATATTATGGATATTTCCACACTCTCAGATAATGAACTCACTTGTTTAAGTGTGTTGGATAATGATCCCCTCCTTTGGCACAAAAGAATTTGACGTGCCAGTCTAAGTCAACTCAACAAACTAGTCTCCAAGGACTTGGTGATAGGACTGTCTAACATCATGTTCAAGGAAGATAAACGTTGTGAGGGTTGTAAGATCCTCTTTCAAAAGCAAGAAAATGGTAAGCACCACAAGAACGATGAAGCTGGTCCATATGTATCTTTGTGGACCAATCAGAACATTGAGCAGAGGTGGTAAGAGATATGTTATGGTGCTTGTTGATGATTAATCTAGGTTTAGTTGGATACTGTTTCTAACATCTAAAGATGAAGCACTTCACATGTTCACCTCTTTTGTTAGAAAAACTCAGAAACAACTAGGTAATCAACTTGCATCAATTAGGTATGATCATGGTATTGAATTTGAAAATCCTAAATTTGCTGAATTTTGTGATGAGCATGGCATAGATCATAATTTTTCTGCTCCTAGGACTCCACAACAAAATGGATTAGTTGAAAGAAGGAATAGGACAGAAGAAATGTCTAGATCCAACCATGCACGCAGGCCGATATGCTCAATGTGAAACTGTTCAAGACCTTACGCCACCGAACAGAGCTTAAATTCTCAAAATGACCGGTCGGGTCGTTACATTCTGCCCCTCTTAAAACAACGTTCATCCTCGAATGTGCCAATATTTACCTCAAACTTATCCAACCACTCATTGCACACTTCCAACGCACACTCGCGGGTGATCCCACGTCACCCCAACCTACATAAGCCTGATGACACCATCACAACTACAATTTAGCCTTCCTATCACCACTAATTATCCCCATACCTCAATTTCTCACCTTCTACTCATTTCCAAAAGTCTCGAGCCTAAATCCCTATCCGGCATCAGCCTCAACCATCTGCATCAACTCATGAATACACCCACCAGGCATGACCACACAATATAGTGCATCCCACATAGGCCCATAATAAAACTTCTGATCACAATAGATGTCTGAAATCAATCCAGCACTGGCGATTAGACTCACATCTGAAATAATTTTGTTTCCAAGCCCCATAATACTGATAATGATGCAATAAACACGAACACCTCATTATTAGACACCCGAATCACTAGCCATAACTAACACCCTTGGGCACACATCTCGCGAGCTGAAACCCAAGAAGCACATAACGAAAATGACTGAATATGAAAAGGGCACATAAGGGAACTGCCAAACAAGCCCATAGGCACAAATCTCTATCAATACCGACGTACAAAAGCAATATAACAAGGAAGAAGTAAAGCATATGAACAAATCACAAGGATCCCATTCTTATATAACTTCCACCGCGGTACTCAGCCCGGTCCAAATATATCTAAACACAAAAGATCACGAGGGTCTCGCCCTCAACTCTAAATCACAATCGAGTATATATCATACCAATAGAAGTCTTCCACTAACTCAACCCTTCCAATAAAATCATAATGCTCACTTAACTCACATCTCGATAGAGTATCAAATCACAGTTCGTAAACAAAATACTTAGGAAAATCACATAAAGCTTACCATGATGGACAACAAGGACTCACTTCTAATCTCACCACTCTCAATGATGAATAAAAACAACGATAGACACGTGCTACCACTCGTAGAATCTCCCAACAGAAGCAAACACGAACATAGAGTGCAAAGCATGAAACTCACTCATAAATGAAGCAACAAATAAGGGATTTGTCTTGACTAGCAGAACTATAATAAAATACAAACAGTGCCCCTCTGCAACAAATCAAAACATACATGTATGATACATCGGGAATAATGGTCTCCAGCCTACTACACGAAACACACTAATGGGTCGGGTCTCCCCTTCTTGGGAGCCCTCTACTCACCTGAATACCCTACTGTGATACACATGTCTGGATCCTGGAATAACCTCTCACCCTGTTACTGGTACTCCATACTCAAAATAACCTCTCTGCCGACGTGGCTGTGGAAACTGTTCAATATGAGCACTCTGAGACTCATGAGTACCTGAAATCCCATGCGAAGCTGGTAGTGCAAACTAAACTAGCTGACCCACAAAACCTCTACCATGTCGTACCCTGACTCCATAATAAGGACCAGTATATCTCTCCGATCTATGAGTCCTCCTTGCCTCCCTGACCTCTCTCTCCTGATCTCGTCTGTCCTCTCTCTCCCGGTCCCACATGCCCTCTAACCGGTGAGCGATCCCTACTACCTGCTGGAACAAGACATCTGAATCCAACTCTTGAGTCGTGCTGAACCAAATACCATGCCTGAGCCCCTCAATGGATCTACGGACCCGTCTCCTAACTGAAGCAACCAATGGAGGTGCATACCTGGCTGACTCACTGAATCTGACGGCATATTCTAATACCGACATAGCGCCCTGGCACAGCTACTCAAACTCTGCGAGCCATGAATCTCGGAGGGACTGAGGTGAAAACTCCCTCAAAAACATCTCTGAAACCTGAATCCATGCAAGTGAAGCTAACTCGGTCGGGCTACCCCAACTCATATGCCCTCCACCATTTACAAGTCGTTCCTCTGAACTGAGACGTGACAAAAGCAACCCCACTCGACTCCGCAATACCTATAGTACGGAGAATGCAGTGACACTCCTCCAGAAAACCCTGGCATCATCCGTCGCGAATCCATTGAAAGTAGGAGGGTGGTATTCCTTGTATCTCTCAAGTCTGAGCTGTCCTTCCTCATATGTTGCTGCCCTACCCACGGGCTGAACTGAAACCACATGCTATGCTACCATGACAACTGGAACCTGACCAACATGATCTCGCTGTTCTAGAATGTAGGCAGCGGGAGTCTGAACTCCTCCCCTGATCTGTGGAGTAGCTGGTACACCTGGAATCAATCAGGTTCTCCAACTGGGACTACTGGAGGCTCCTCTACGGCTGCTCTGGTAGGTGCCCTAACTGAGGCACTTGCTTCTTGTCGACCTCTGCCTCTGCCCCTAGAGACATATGCCTCGGGGGTAATATCATTAGGAACCGCATCTCGTGTCCTCGCCATCAGTGAGATAATGGAAAGGTAATTTCAAACTTCAAGATCAATGAACTCGCACGATAGGAATGAAGGAAATGAAATTGTCCTAATAGTTCTGTAGCCTCTCGAAGATAAGTGAAGACGTCTCCGTACCGATCCGCAAGTGTCAAGACCCCAACTCCTAACAAGTCGTGATGGCGCCTATCGTGGAACTAGGCTAGCCAACCATCACCAAATTAGCCATCTGTTCTATTATAAGGTTTAAATAATCAATAACAAGCGACAACAGAGCATAAAATAATTTCTTTAAGTCTTTATGCCCCAATAATAATCTAACATTTTAAACAACTCTCCCAAGACTGGAGTCAACATGGTCACGAGCATCTAAGAAATAAAACTAACTCCGCTAATGTTTTAATCAATGTCTATGAAATAAATACTAATACTAATAAAGGAAGGGAAATGGAGAAGTTGCGGACGCTGAACATATACCTCGAAATCCCGTAAGCCGCTGAATACGAACGAAGACAGCTACCGTTCTGAACCGGTACCTGGATCCGTGCACAGAGGCACAGGGAGCAATGATGAGTACGCCAACTCAGTAGTAATGAAAATAAATCACAGTCTGAGAAATACGAAACACACAACACAGATACACCAATTCCCCAAAACATTAAAACACCAAGTCACCATAAAGTATTCATCAAATACATAAGTTCGAAACCCAATTTCCAGAAATCCTTTGAAACAAGTATAATTTCAATATATCTCAGTAAAATTAGTTTGAAAAATGAAGTGAATCACATTCAAAAACTCAGTAAAATCATCATAAATCTTCCCCTCGGGCCATAATCATTTCTCGTAACAAATTCCCTCATCACCTCACTATCAATCAGTATCAGCCCAGCGGGCAACCTTACAGTCACTCAGTATCAGCCCAGCAGGAAACCTCACAGTCACTCAGTATCAGCCCCGCGGGCATCACTCGCACTCAGTAGGTACCTGCGCTCACTGGGGGTGTACAGACTCCGGAGGGGCTCCTACAGCCCAAGCGCTATAATAAGCCACATCATGGCATAAATCACTCATAATATTGGCCATCGGCCAGCCACATCATGGCATAAATCACTCACAATATTGGCCCTCGGCCAGCCACATCATGGCATAAATCACTCACAATATTGGCCCTTGGCCAGCCACCTCATGGCATAAGTCACTCAAAATATTGGCCCTTGGCCTCTCTCGTATCATAACATCCTCAAAATATTGTCCCTCGGCCTCTCTCGTATCATAACATCCTCACAATATTGGCCCACAACCTCACTCAGTCAGACACTCTCAACATGCCACTCGGGCCATCATTATACCGGGTTCTCGACCAAAAATAGTGTTTCATTTTTTTTTTCAAGAAATAATATCAAAATACTCTGTGTGTCAAAACAATTATCAAGAAAATACTGAGTGAAAATCATAACATATCAAGTGAGGAAACTAGTAAAAATATCCCCCAAGGGGTAAACAGATCGGCACTAGGCCCCAAACATGGCTTGCAGCCCAAATTATATCAAAGTATATCAATACTATTAAGCATAGGCTTTAAAATTGGGTTCGCAACTCAATAGTTGCCTAAAAAGGAATATATTTCCAAATTTTCAATCCTTGCATTCCAAAGTCCGTGAAAGGATGCATAGTCCGGGGTTTCATACCCTCACGACAGGATTTAAAGACATTCACTACAAAAAAAAATAGCGTTTAGCGACGGAATTTAGCGAAAAGAGATAATCCGTAGCTACATAACGACGGATTAGCGAAGAATTTTGTAGTTTGTCGCCAAATAAGCTACCAAAAGAATTTGTATCAAATATAGCGACGGACTCGCGACAAAAGACTAATATTCGTCGCTAAAGTTGGCGCTAAATATTAGCACCTTATTTTACCTACAAAATTAGCGACGAAAAAGTGGCGACAAAAGATATTAAAATCTAGCGACGGATTTAACGTCAAAAAATACGTCGCTGTATTCATTTTATTTATCAAGAAACTACAAAGGTGATTGCGACAAAATTTTCGTCACTAGTTTCTTTAAAATAAAGCTTCATTTAGATAATATTAGTTACAGAAATCTGTTATGTCGCTATATACGTTGCTAAAATCTAGTTCCGTAAAATTCATTAGTTATTATTGTCACACCTCCTATTTTCATTACCCCCGAATTAATGAAAGGGGTAATAAGGAAGTTTTTCCAATTAAAGCGACATTATTCGGATTTGGGATTTATTTTAGTTTCAGAGTCGCCACCCGATTTTTTTACAGTGTTTCGGGACACCATTTATTTATTGAAATCCCAAACCGAGGAAATTTTTGAATCTGTTTAAAAATGTCTGCGACCAGAAATCCGAGTAAGGAATTCTGTTAACCCGAGAGAAGTTGTTAGGCATTCCCGGGTTCCGTGGTTCTAGCACGGTCGCTCAACTATTAATATTTGGCCTAATTATCTGATTACTTACATATTTTTTAAACTTATTGTGCTTTTTAATCTTTTTCACTTGTTAGCCGCTTTCAATATTTATGGATTTATCTTGAAATAAGTCACGATGGCGTGCACTTATTTGTTCGTGGAAACATTATAACTACGCCACATGAAATGCACCCGCAATTACAAAGTGTGATTTTATTATAGTTTGAAGTTAAAGACGGGGACATGAGTTGTCGAACCTGAATGTAGATTACGTGGTCAAGACTATGGTCGTGGCGGTTTTATAGTGCCTATTTAAGGCTATGTTCGTTTATTCTTTATGCTTTCCATTTGAATGAGAATTTTGGTTTTTAAAAAAATCAATTAGGACATTTATGGATTTATCTTGGACAAGTTACGATGGCGTACACTTGTTTTTTTTAGCACATGGCAAAAACGTCATATGAAATGCACCCGTGATTGCTACGTGCATTTTATTAGTTGTTTAGAGTTTAAGGGTCGGGGGCATGAGTTTCCACTCCCGAGTGTAGGTTAAGGTAATTTGAGGTAATACTCAATTTTTGTCAAGTTTCAAAGTAAAGGTGTTCATTCTACCTAAAGATTAACTAAAATGATGTTCAATAGCCTAAAGATACCATGTTTTGGGCTATGGCCTCATTTAAGCCCCAAATTGTATCACTTTAGGCCATCCTAATTAGGTCATTTGGACATGATTCGAAAAACAGTTAAGAACAAATATGCTAACATATCTCACATCTATATGGTAAGAAATAAGGCAAAGTTTGAATTGTGAATATAAGGTTACATGTACAAGATTTCTTTACCATTTGATCTACTTCTATATACTAAACAAGAGTATTTATACACAGCTCATGGATCCAACATGGAATTTTGTTTTAAATTTTGTGACAGAACAAGCCTTAAAAACTGAATTAAGTCATGGTTGCTTTTATTTAGAGTGGACAGTCTAAGAAAAAATCCGGATTTTAGATTCTATATTTTTTATAATCGATTTGAAAACCCATTTGTGTTCAGTAGTGAGGAATTCACAGCGGATCTCGTGAATGAAAATACTTCTCATGCTAATTAACAACAGAAAAGAAAAGGACTGATTACAGATTGCTTAACACAGTTAATGGGTCTAACATTCCAGGCCCCATAGCCTGAAATTCAGACACTATCAGGCTCAATTGGGTCATGTTTATGAGTCCGGTCCAGCTCGGATGACCTTGGTAGTTCTATACCATAACTACTATAGTAATAAACGTTTCAGAATTAAGAAAAATACGACTGATCATAAATTTTATATAGTTCAGTCCATATTTACAACAAAACAAAAAAAAAAAGCGAAGTGTATATAGAAGACTGTAGATATGCTATTACTATTACATTATTCCTAAACCATAGTAATACTGATTTTTACTAACAGAAAAAATAAAGAAGGGAAAACAAAACTAGTTGCTGCTCCTGTGCAAGCCAGCAAACATGTCTTTCAAAGACTAAAACCTGCAATTTTTTCAATGTTAATCTAAAATTATAAGTTCAAAGTTTGAGTACTTGGACAGTACTAATGACAGACCTTTGGGCATTTTGTGAGATGAATCTAGCCACAAAAGGAAATTAGATTCAACCTTAGTGATGCCATAGGAGAACAAAATATGTTCATGCCTTTTTATGGACTGAATCTAACCATAGAAAATGTTAGATTCAAACCCAGTGATATCACTTTGTTTAGACTCTTTAACAGTCATCTTTATGTCATGCAACAGATTTTAGCAAGCATTTATTCAAATACTTTGACTACTATGGGCATTTTGAGGAGTGAATCCGACTATTTTGTTACTTCAGATTCACTTTCCTAAAGCTCCTTCTCATTACACACTTATATCCTTTGAAGGATAATTTTCAGCAAAGCTAAACTACTGTTATGCACTATTAATGGGGTGAATTTGACTATTAGAAAGTCAGAGTCATCTACCCTAGTGCTAACTTAACACCATTCCAAACCATATAGAGGCTTGCTCATTTAGACATTTTAGAGGATGAATCTGACCAATCAAAGGTTCAGATTCCTCACTCTAATCCCTTTCTTAATTACATATTTTTATACCCTTAAAAAGGGTAAACTTCAGCCAACTATTTGTGAACTACTAAGGGGTGAATTTGACTATTAAGAAGTCATATTCATTTACCCTAATGCCAATATCCT
>ML316587.1:0-16711 GCA_005239505.1 Nicotiana paniculata | reverse complement strand
ACATACTCTGTTCTGAACTTTTCTTTCTCTCTTGTTGTTTGCTTGCTACTCAGTCGGCTAAAACCCAAGATTGAGTAAATCTATTACTCTACTTGCTGTACTGTGCCGCTGTTCTATTTGCATTACTGCTCAATTGGTCTATATTGTTCTATACATTGCAGCTCTCCTTCTCTGCACACTACTGCTCCTTTACTCTGCACTTACTTCATCATCTAACTGGTATGTTATCAGTTTAATTTTAAGGTTTCCAAAATAACATGCTTCAGTATGTATTGCAGTTCCTTTTATTCCTATTATGTGTCTATTTATGGTTTTATTGCTTACCCTGCAACTAGCATGCCTATTTATTAAACTATCTATATGGTTACTCTCTAGTTCAGCATGTTTATTACTTTCTATATGTCCCATTAAAAATTCTGCCCTATCCCCTGACCCCGGTACATGATAAGCATGTAGTTCTGAACATAGTGTGTACTCTAACACCCCTCAACCTGATGCTATTTGGATCCTTATATGAATCCTTGTAAAGGACTATGCTATGACAGTTTAGGTCTTGTAATACTTTTTTGAGGCCTACTTGTGTGCAAGCCCGTTTCCTATGTGCTTCATACTTGTCCCCAATTCCTCACTCCCTGCTTGTGGTTTCTGAACTTGTCTTAATTCCTGTTTATTGTTCTGTGTGTGATGTTTGAGTATGTTGGTTGTGCTACTGCCTTACCCTTTTCAAGCTAATTTTCATTAAACCTCTCTCTTTATCAAAACTGTTTTAAAACTGTTCTTACTCACTATGAACACTTCCACTATACTCTTAGACATTAGGTTCTGCCCCTCTTGTGTGAGCATTGCCTTGGGACCCTTGAGCTCCCTCTGAACTTTGACACACAAGAGCTGGCCTTTCCACACTGCACTTACTCCATCTTGGCTATGAAATCTAGGTGTGAGCACTGCCCGGGATCCCTTGAGATCCTTAGGGAACTTTGACACACCTGGATCATGTGAAGGGTTGTGAACCAATGGCATTTGACGATCTGGAAACTTGGGCCTACTATGGAAGGCTCCCTATAGTTAACTTCTTCTTTTTCTTTTAATTATGTAATTCATATACGGAGGTTTGTAATAATTTGTAAAAAATTATTTTGGGGTTGGATAGTGGAAATGGGTGGGGATATGCATGCTATAGTATAAGTATGGGTAAATATCATGTTTTTCTAGGTTTATTTTTTTATATGCGCACTAGTAACCATGTCGAGGAATCAAGTATTCCATGAATTTAGATACCATGTCACTTAGGTTCATACATCTGCTTTTCTTTCAACATGTCATCACTCCTTGCCTTCACTTAGAAATCATGTTCATAGGATCAGTAATAACAACAAAAACTGTTACCATTTGATTCTGTCCATGCATTCATAAAAAATGTTGTCTAGATCATGCCTTAGAACAAATGTGTTAACAAATATGCAATCATGCTATACACGTAGAGATCCTGTTCTAGGTAAACAACGATTAAAATCTGTCACATGTGCTATTCCTGAAGTTGTGCATAATGTTGTGATCTTGCATTCATTTAGAAAAAATCATGTTTAAGTTATCATGTTGCATTAGAAATCATGCCTTAGGGTCATACTTACTCAAATAACACCTAGTTTAAATATACGTGTCTAAAACAATCCCTGTTCTAATAAGCTGGAAATCGGTCTTTGGTAAACACTTAGAATCACATGCTATTAGGATTAGTAATCTGAAACCCTTTTAACAAAGTTGTACATTTGCTGCATGTCATTTTACACCTAGGCAAGCCTTAGGAAATCAGTTACAAGGAATAAAACTAGATCTGTCTTTGTGATCATGTTTAACTACCAGCATGCTAAAATCAGTAGGCAGACCGACTAGGACTCCCTCTCTGAGTTATGACAAATCTGATCCTGCTATTGTCATTTAGATATCATGCTTAGGGACTGAAACTGGATCCAAATTTGTGTATGAGGCATGTTGTGTATGTGCAATATATGTGGAGGTATACTTGAGCCCCTTAATTGCTTTCCATGTTCTACCCTTATGTGCAGTCCTACCTGTTTTGTTGTCTTTCGCCCTAGAATTTTTACCTTTAAAACCTGAGGGTCTGCCTAGCACCTCCCTTTAGGATAGGAGTCCTAATTTCCTCCGAGACTAATAGGAAGGGACGGGTAATAGCATGCAACAGAGTTCGGGACCAACACGCGCTTTAATTACCTTCACGGGGTGCGAAATGGTAGAATATGGATATGATGACCGGTGCTCTAATACCACGTGTATCCCCTCTTTGAGGAGTGTCATACAGGGTATTGCATTGATGTGATCCATATTATAAACAAACCTAGGAACCCCTTTATTCCCATAAGCATGCTTAGATTGTAATTCTTTTCAAAATCTAGCTTTAATTTTAATTGTTTCTAAACCTATGTGTACTTAGACTAAATCCCCTACTATTTGAGACATATTTGTTTATTTGCTAATTGTACAAAATTCACAAAAGTTGTTTGGTCGGGAACCACACTTGTGGATCCTGAGGGGTGCCTAACACCTTCCCCTTAGGATAATTTCAAGCCCTTACTCTGTCTCTGGTTAACAACCTAGTTATAGATAAACCCCCTTAGGTGACCTAAAGCCCCTCAAACCCGTTAGGTGGCGACTCTCCTCTCTTCACTCTTCCTTAAAGGAGTTGTCCAAAAATGTCAAAAACCCTGACCGATCCAATAGGAGAGGAAAAAGGGGGCGCGACAGCATGGCGACTCTGCTGGGGAATATAGGCTTTTACCATTACAAACCGCTTTGTGAATTTGTCAGAGTATGCTTTGTTTGATATTTGATCCTTTACTTTTTCCCCCTATATGTGTAATTAATTGTTTATCTCTTTTGAATATTTATTCCTTCCAAAAGGCAAAATTGACATGTTTCTTCGTTTTCCTTTGTAACTTCTTTTCAATCATAACTATTGTATTTACCGCTTTCATAACGTGCAAATACATGACAACATGCTTTTATTGCTCATTTATTGTTGCATAATCATGCTCAACATCATATTCCACTCGTGCCTATACAAATCTTATTACAACGCTTGATGAGTGGTTGCGCTCTTCCATTTTATATCACCCCTAAATTTGGAAAGGCTTATTTGCGGTAAAACTAGTCGATCAACGGTGCAGTCGATGTCTCCGTGCCTTTCCCCTTTGAGTTGTCCG
This sequence comes from Nicotiana paniculata, assembly GCA_005239505.1. Classification (NCBI taxonomy): domain Eukaryota; kingdom Viridiplantae; phylum Streptophyta; class Magnoliopsida; order Solanales; family Solanaceae; genus Nicotiana; species Nicotiana paniculata. The sequence continues at coordinate 13,490 of ML316587.1, read as the reverse complement.
CTCAAGGTTACCAGTCTAAGACCCCATAGAAACTTTACTTTGTTATATTGTACATTCATCATGGTCAAACCTAGCCGGGTTAATGTGTCGTCCGCACAATAACCCTTTAAGACAGCCTTATCCAAAAGTCCACCGGGTTTTTCATAATCCCAACGGGCACAATCACGTTCTGTGCATTTATTTGGAGAACTAAATGCTTGATGCTAATCATAAGTGTATAAATAGTCGAGTCTGGCGGGGGTAAGGGCCTAACTATGTTTTTCCTGCAGAATATGAGGTACAGAGTCCCTAGATTCAGCATGGTCAGCAATATCCATCCAAAGCTACGGAACTGGTGGGAAGACCTTTCCTCTAGTGGTAAGAAACACGTCAAGAAATACCTACTGCTAGGACTGCGTGAGCTAGGGAACCTGTTCGATGGTATCAAGGGTGCCTAATCTGGGGAAGGTCCTTCTGGGATCAAGTAGGATAGGATTTCCTTTTTTTTCGTTTTTATCAATGTAATAAGGCCAATGGCCATTAGTTACTTTATTTCATGCTTATTGTTTTAGTGTCATTTTGGATTCGTCTATTTCTACATTAATGAAATGAGGCATTTTGGCATCTAAGTTCTCCAAATCAACTTGTCGCTAGTCCTACCTCGGGCACAACGAGGCTCCCAAATTAGGACACGCTTTTATATTCCCGCACTATGTGTTTAAATACTGCAATATTTTCTCATGATCCTCACTGACTTGGCTACCTTTTGTTTTTATTTATTTCTTTTGATTATTCCCATCCCCAAAGGTTAGCTCGTGCACTCTAGAATCATCATCCTATCTTACAAGATCCAGGGGCCCTCCACCCTCTCCTCCTCTTAGTTCTCCCAAAGGCAAGAACAAAGGAAAAAATAAAAAGGAAGATTCAGGCAACAGCAGAAATGAGAATGTGGTTGAACAGGTAGAGGCCACTGATGGCAAGGATATTCGGATTCAGAATGAAACTGTGTCGCAGCTGGAACGAAAGTTGTCAAAGTTTCAAGAAGAGCTTGATCAAGTTCGGAATCTGGCAAACCTTGTCATTCTCCCTCAACGTCTCATACGTCAACATCCAGAATCCTACACCTCCTCAAAACATCCCAAAACAACAAAATCATATCGCAACTCATTATCATAACACCCCACCAAAGAACCAAACCCTTCCAGCGCAATGCAACGCCTGCCACACTCCAAATAACACTCCACTACTTATCCCAGAACCTCATAACTCCATAAATGACCATTTCCACACCCATGCACCAGGCCACCATAACAATCCTATCTATGTGGAGACCATGCCACACTCCACTCCACCTATCACATACACACCCGAGTCTGATGAAAGGACCTGCTTATCAAGAATTTGGCCGAGGAACTCAGGAAGCTGACCAACCAGGTTCAAGGTGTTGAAGGAATCAACAGAGTCGAAGGGCTGAATTATGAAGACCTCTGCATACAACCTGATGTCGAACTGCCCGAGGGGTACAAACCTCGAAAGTTCGAAATGTTTGACGGTACTCGTGATCCGAGGGTCCATCTAAGGACCTATTGTGACAAGCTGGTTGGCGTAGGAAAGGACGAAAGGATCCGCATGAAGTTGTTCATGAGGAGTCTGAAAGGAGATGCATTGTCCTGGTACATTAGCCAAGATCCCAAGAAATGGTCGAGCTGGATAGGCATGGCATTTGACTTTATGGACAGATTTAGATTCAACACAGAGAATGCACCAGATGTGTTCTATATCTTGAATTTAAAGAAGAAACCCACAGAGACGTTTCGCGANAGATGAACAAGTTCTTTGTCCGGGCCCAGGACCCGCAGTACTATGAACGGTTGATGATGATTGAGAACCACAAGTTCTCCGACATTATCAAATTAGGTGAACGGATTGAAGAAGGTATCAAGAGCGGTATGGTCACAAATTTTGAAGCCTTGGAAGCTATAAACAAGGCTTTGCATTCCGATGGTGTGTCCAAGAAGAGAGACGTGGGAGCCGTAATGGTTTTGTAAAGAGCCAAATCCCCACTCAAATACCAAACTTACCCAACACCTCCACTCACATACCAACCGACCCCAAATTACCAGGCACCCTCGCCTTCATACCAAGCTCCGCCACCCACCTACCTATCCCCACCACTCACATATCAACCTACTTCACCCAGATACTCACAACCCGCTCATGTCTACCACACTTACAATTCCCAACCATCTCACTACCAATCACCCCCTACCCGTCAAAACTTCCCTAGACCTCGTCCTAATTTTGATCGCAGACCTCCAAAACAGTATACCGCCATTGCTGAACCCATCGACCAACTGTATGAGAAGCTCAAAGCTGTTGGTTATGTCACCACCATCCCTGTTGTCACCCCTGAGAACCCTTTTTAGTGGGTTAACCCAAACAAGTCCTGTGCATACCACTCCGACATGAAAGGGCACACCATCTATGAATGCCGCTCTTTGAAAGACAAGATACAATCCCTGATTGATAAAAAGATCATTTTGGTAAAAGATCCCGTTCCGAACGTCTGCAAAAATCCTTTGCCAGACCATAGGGTGGAGGTATCTACATGATTGAAATCGAAGATGATTGGGACCCTGAGGGATCAATCGGGTTGATCGCAGAAGGCGATGATCCAAAGAAACCTACAGTCACTCTCAACCCGATCATAGTCCAGATTCAACCGTCTAAGGATGTTGAGGTAAATATGTCCATGCTTCTTGAGTTTGAAGCAGCGTCACCTGCAAAGACACCAGTATCGATTGAAGTTGAGTTTGTGTCTCCGAAAAATGCACCCGCACCATTTGAGGTTGCAGTCTTGCCACCCAAGGCACATGTTACACTTGAAGTAAGGATAGCCGCACCAATTCCAGTGGCGATGTCGACCACGCCACCCTTATATACAAATGTTGTACCATGGGACTATACAGCCGAGGCGAGAAGGAAAGGCAAGATCAAGACTGAAGAAGCTGTCGCAACGCAGGGTATTACAAGAACTGGTAGAGTCTATACCCTTGAACATCTGGACGAATCGAGCAAGTAGGCTTCCAACTGGCCTCCCCTTATTAAGACAGGACCAGATGACCTTTGGAGGAAATTACAGGCTAAGGAGTATTCGGTCATCGACCAGCCGAACAAGACGCCATCACAAATATCCATCCTCTCTTTGCTACAGAATTCCGAGACGCACATGAGTGCTTTGTTGAAGGTGTTTAACGAAGCCTATATGTTGAACAACATCACTAGCGGGGAAATGGCCAATATGGTAGGCCAAGTGCTAGAAAGCCACAAGATCACTTTCCATGAGGACGAGTTGTCACCTGAAGGGTTGGGTCACAACAAAGCACTGCATATCACTGTACAATGCGAAGATTATTTCATCACCAAAATCCTAATCGATGGAGGATCCAGTCTTAACATCTATCCGTTGATAATGCTCAAGAAATTGGGTAAAGGGCTGCATGAGATAGAGGATGGAGCAATCAATGTGAAAGCTTTCGATGGATCTCAAAGGTCCACCCTTGGTGAGATAAGCCTATGCTTGCAAATGGGACCAACCTGGTTCGAGGTTGACTTCCAAGTGATAGATGTGCCAGCGTCCTACAACCTGTTATTAGGGCGACCCTGGATCCATGCTGCTGGGGCCATAGCATCAACATTACATCAGGATGTGAAGTTCGAGTGGAACCAAGAAGAGGTGATTATTCATGGCGATGGTAGCAACCCCATTTACAGTCGCCAGACTATTCCGGTGATTGAAGGAAGAAGGAAGTTGGGTGGAGAAACTTACCACCATATTGAACGGGTCAACGCTATCGACAAAGACAAATGGTGGGATAGAAATATCGCAAGTATGATGAATTGGAGAGGGTACAAGCCAGGTAAATGACTCGGCAAGAACCTTCGGGGGATCTCTAAACCTATCAAACTCAAGAAGCACGACACCACTTTCGGTTTGGGATACGAATACACTTGGGAAGAATTCAAAAACTGGTCGCCACCATAGCGCGGTCATTATTACCCTTTGGAGCAACCAATACCGCATCTGGAGCATACCTTCCAACAAGCCGACGTTATTTATGGATCAGACGAAGAAGAAGCACTTGCAACAATGAGGAACTTGTTTCTGGAGGACATTGATATGGACTGTTGTGTTATTCTCGAGGAGGAGGGGGAGGAAGGACCTTCCATACAGGCTGTGAGCAGAGGAACTTACCTCAAGAATTGGACTGTCAGGATAACCAAAGCCCGACGAGCCTCGGGGTAGCAAGGCTAAAACGAGCGCTATTCATTGTTTTTCTTTACAAAATGATTTCTTTTTTCGCATTTTAATTCCTGCAATAAGATCTTCAATGTTAAAAACAATCATTCAATTTATCAAAAGCACTTTTAAATTTTTCTTATGAATCAATATTTATTGCTATCATTTTTTTCTCATTACTTTACCTATACAGCATTACTACAACCTGTTTTGATGAACCGATGACTGTGACATGCAACAAGATAATGCAGCAAGCCGACGTGGATTCAGAAGAAGATGACATAGCTGACGAGATTGTCAAAGAAGTTGAGAATTTTGAGAACAGACCTAAGTCCAACCTGGACGAGGCTGAAATCATCAACCTGGGAGATTTAGAAAACATCAAGGAAACACGAATCATCAATCATTTGTCGCCGTTAGAAAATAAAGAATACGCAGAATTTCTAAAGGAGTATGAGGACATATTTGCCTGGTCGTACAACGACATGACTGGTCTAAGTACGTCTATTGTGGCTCACAAATGTCCAACCAATCCAATGTGTCCACCGGTAAAACAAAAGCTCAGGAAGTTCAAAGCCGACATGAGTTTGAAAATCAAAGAACAAGTCACCAAGCAAATCAACGCCAAGGTTGTCAGGGTAGTTGAGTACCCGACATGGTTAGCCATTATTGTGCCAGTACCAAAGAAGGATGGGAAGGTCAGAGTCTGTGTCGACTACCGGGATCTCAACTGGGCTAGTCTAAAAGACGACTTCCCTTTGCCAAATATACATATCCTGATTGACAATTGCGTCAAGCATGAACTACAATCATTCGTGGATTTCTTTGCTGGTTATCATCAGATCTGGATGGATGAGGAAGATGCTGACAAAACGAATTTCATTACACCGTGGGGAGTGTACTTCGAAGACTATCCAACAACTTCTTTCACAGTGGAGGAATCCTATACAGGACGACTCCCGATTTGGGATTATTACGTTGTGTCGACGCAAAGGAAGCATCCAAGCTACTAGAGGAGATTCATGTTGGGACCTGTGGCCTGCATATGAACAATTTTGTTCTGGAAAAGAAGATACTCCGAGCTGATTACTTTTGCATGACTATGGAAACGGATTGCATCCAATATGTACGGAAATGCCACCGTTGCAGATACACGCAGATATGATAAAGATACCTCCAAACGAGCTCAACGCAACAAGCTCACCATGGCCGTTCGCTGCCTGGGGCATGGACATTATTGGACCAATCGATCCTGCCGCCTCCAACGGACACAAGTTCATTCTGGTAGCCATCGACTATTTCACCAAATCGGTCGAATCAGCATCCTACAAAGTAGACTAAGAAAGTCATGGCAGACTCTGTCCGCGGTCGTATTGTTTGTCGATTCGGGATTCCTGAGTCAATCATCACCGACAATGGTTCCAATCTCAACAGTGACTTGATGAAAGCTATGTGCGAGGCTTTCAAGATCAAACACAAGAATTCCATAGCTTACAGACCTCAGATGAATGGAGCTGTAGAATCCGCCAACAAAAACATCAAGAAGATACTAAGAAAGATGATAGAAAGGCCCAAGCAGTGGCACGAGAAGTTATCATTTGCCTTATTCGGATATCGCACCACAGTTCACACCTTAACAGGGTCGACTCCCTATATGCTAGTTTATGGTACTGATGTTGTTATTCCTGCCGAAGTTGAGATTCCATCTCTAAGAATTATACAAGAAGTTGAACTCAGCGACGTAGAATGGGTAAAGAGACATTATGAGCAACTAGCCCTCATAGATGGAAAGAGAATGAATGCAGTCTGTCATGGTCAACTCTATCAGAACGCAATGACCCGAGCCTTCAACAAGAGAGTCAAGCCTAGACAGTTCAAACTTGGGCAGCTGGTGCTAAAGAAGATCTTTCCACATCAATACAAAGCCAAAGGGAAGTTCTCTCCCAACTGGCAGGGTTCGTACATGGTTCACCGGGTACTGACAGGAGGAGCACTTATACTCGGAGAAATGGACATAGAAGTCTGGCCAAAGCCAATCAATTCAGATGCATTCAAACGCTACTATGTGTAATCTTTATGCTTTCTCAATGATGTAAATTGAACTACGCCTGAACTGATTCCCGTTTAAGAGGGGATACGTAGGAAGCCCTATGGGTTCGGTCACAATTCAATAAAAATTTCATTTTCCCCCGTAATTGGAAACTGGGGAAGAATTTTGAGGAGGACCCTCAAAATTCTATAGCAGGAGAGGTTGCAATGTCTCGAACCGTGTCATGGCCGTCGGTTCATCCCAAAATTATTTTTTAATTATACATTATGCAAAATCATGCATATTGTTTTTGAAACAGCTTTGTTTAGCAACGCTACCCCAATAATACAGACAGTATCATCAGATCGAGCCCAACAAGTCAAGAAAAGCCAGCGGGGATACGACCTAACCCCCCGTTTATAGAACTCACGATCTTTCTTTGGTTGCAGGAACTAAGGTTGCAAAATCCCTAAACGAACTGTCCGCCCAGGGGACAAACGTTGTCCAAAATACGACTCTCAAAACTGCTGCACTTGCCGACATTCGCACATGCCTCAATGCTCCGCAGCCACAATGCTCTCAATAATCATAATGCCACAATCCATCACCAACTAAGAATTCCTATTGTCATTTTATTTCTTGCATAAGGCTACCATTCTGCCTTTCAAGGTTAAGCTCTACCTCCATCTATATTTTGCATAAGGCTACCTTTCTGCCTTTCGAGACTAAACGCCGTCTCCCTCTGCATTCGCATCTTTGCATAAGGCTACTATTCTGCCTTCCAAGGTTAAGCTCTACCTCCATCTACATTTTGCATAAGGCTACCATTCCGCCTTCCGAGACTAAACGTCGTCTCCCTCTGCATTCACATCTTTGCATAAGGCTACTATTCTTCCTTTCGAGGTTAAGCTCTACCTCCATCTACATTTTGCATAAGGCTACCATTCTGCCTTCCGAGACTAAGCACTGTCTCCATCTGCATTGCATAAGGCTACCATTTTGCCTTCCGAGGTTAAGCTCTACCTCCATCTACATCATTGCATAAGGCTACCATTCTGCCTTCCGAGACTAAGCACTATCTCCATCTGTATTGCACAAGGCTACCATTATGCCTTCCGAGGCTAAGCTCTGCCTCCAATTTACCTTTCGAGACTAACCGTTGTCTCAAGCACTATTTACTTCGCTTTCCTTTCGGGCCAAGCTCTGCCTTTTTATTCGCAAGACTAAGCTCTGTCTCGTCAGCATCATTCTATTGCATCTGCATGGGCTGAAATATTGCCAACTCATCCAAAGGCGTCATCGTTCGGAGGCACCATTTTCATGGCCCGAGAACACCATGTCATGGCATGAGGATCTCTTTCAACCTCTGCATATCATTATTCAAAGGCATCATGGTTCGGAGGCACCATCCACATGGCCCGAGAATATCATTTTCATGGCCTGCAAATCCTGCATCAAGCAATTCATAGCCCAGGACGTCATGGTCTGAGGACGTCATCCTTGACCGTCCGAAGACATCATTCATGGTCCAAAGAGAATTTGCATCATGTTTAAATTACGCACGATATATGCTCGTATTATTTATTTAAAGGAAATCCGACAAACAACAAGCCTCCTGACATGAGCGGTCCTGCTCCAGTTCTCCCAAACTACCCCGTAAGCCGTTTGTTCACCTAACCCTATACTTTGCGTCCGTTCTTGTAAAACTCCATCGGTATACTTCGCCGATGACTCCTGAACTACATACGGTCGGATTCCTGTAAAACCAGGGATATGTAGGCAACTCAAAAACCAGGGTGTGGCCGGAATCTCTCCATACCATTTCACTCGGTCAAAGTTGGCCATCATATCTTTACCCGACAACTCTTTCATCCTTCCCGGGTAAAGAAGGGCAGTTGTTGATGCCTAATTTTTTACTCAAACTATTTTAAAATTTACATATGTGCCTTCAAAATCACTTTTTATAATAACTAGTATTTTTCCATAATTTTCCATATTTTATTAATTTCTTTTCCAATTTATTCAGTATTTTAAATTCAATAATTATTCATAAATTATATTACAAATAATTTTAAAATATTTCCCAGCTCAATACATTAATTTTAATCCTATTCGAATTTAATTATTTCATAAATTAGCGAATTTGGTATTATTTAATTATAATTACAGTATTTTTACAATTATAGTCTAATTGTATATTTACACCATTTTAAATCACTAATTAGCCATTTTATATTTTAATATTAGCTAATTACCTTACTTTTTATTTATTTAGCCTCAATTTCATTTTTTATTTATTTAAATAATTATTAGCTATTTTTTATTAATAATTTATCTATTTTAGTGGGTATTTAACAAGTAGCCATTTTAATTTCAATTTCAGCCTAATTCAATTTAACCCCCAACCCAATTAAAACCAGCCCAATACCCAGGCCCAACCTCTAAGCCTACCCAACCCAATCCCTTTTTAATCTGGACCGTTGATCATTTTTTATCAACGGACCAGATTAATCCTTACCTTAATTAGACCTAACGACTACCCCCCCTTCCCATCATTCACTCCTCTCATACTCTCTCTCTATCTCTCTGGGTCTTTGTAGTGACTTCTGGTCTCTTCACCTCCGATGAGGTCTGTTCATCTCCTCTGGCCATCTCCTCGCCGGAAACCTTGAAGGTCTCACCTCCTAGCGTCCTTATGTCTCCATCCCTTACGCATGTGTCATCATTCAGGGCTCTCAAGTGAACCAGAGGCAGTTCAACTTATCTCTCTGGTCTCATGCCATTTTCTCCGGCCATCTATGGTTGGTCGAGTAATATCTACCCCTTTCCGGCCAAATACCGGTAATATCTCTAAGTTTCTTCTTATTTTTTTGGGTTCTCCTAAAAACCCTAACTTCGAACCTTATGATCTTTCTAGATCTGTAACAGATCTATATGCATCTCAAGGTTTTCACATGTTTTCCTCAAAAAATCTCTTTGTTTTCAAACGATTTCCTCACTTTCAAAATTAGGGTTTCTTAACCCCTTTCAAAAATGATTCTTCTACCGATTTTAAGTACTTTCTACTGTGTTTGAATGATTCTCTTATGTTTTTCTTGCTATCTGACTTATTATGCTAAAAAGCCCTAATTTTTAGGCCGTCTCTGATAATATCTTCATTCAATCTTTACGTGTGCATGTTTCTTATGAAACGATCTGTGCTTTTTGTGATTTTTACCCTATTTGCCTTGTTAGGGTTTCAGATTCTTGTCTATCCTGCTTTGATATGTACTATGCTCTAGTTTGAATCCCCAATTTTGTGTGATACTTACTTTACCTAGGGTTTTCTGATTCTTGATTAACATATGTTATTCCAGTATTATTTGAATAAGGCTTTATTAATTTTCCTACTCTATGGCCTTTACGAATTTTGATTTCCCTCTAAAACTGGGTTATTTCCCTTTGAATGATACCTCTGTACTGATTTTTGAATTGTTTCCTTGTTTGTGTGTTAGTTTCCTTAGCATTGAGTCCCTGTGATTTTCAATCTCATCCGTGATTCTTGTGACTAATTTTCAGAACTAAATTGTACTATACCCTATTTATGTGCACGAATATGCTGCTGATTGTTTAACATATTCTCTCCCTAATTATGTGTTATGAACCTAGACTTAATTGCTTGCTACATGCCTTACTACTCTTATTATAGTAATAATTATCTCATGACTGGTTCTTTCCTTATGTGACACCAAGTATGACCGTTTGAATTAGGACTCCCTATTTAAAGGGAGTCCGGGTCTGTGATTGATTTTAATTGAATCTGATTTCCATTGATTGATTAATCAGTACTTATTACCTTATTTTCCACTCGTTTTGAAAAGCTATAAATACTTCACTCTTTCTTTAGCATAACACAGTTCAAGCTCTCCCTCTCACACACAAACATACTCTGTTCTGAACTTTTCTTTCTCTCTTGTTGTTTGCTTGCTACTCAGTCGGCTAAAGCCAAGACTGGGTAACTCTATTACTCTACTTGCTCTACTGTGCCGCTGTTCTGTTTGCCTTACTGCTCTATTGGTCTATATTGTTCTATACATTGCTGCTCTCCTTCTCTGCACACTACTGCTCCTTTACTCTACACACTACTGCTCCTTTACTCTGCACTTACTTCATCATCTAACTGGTATGTTCTCAGTTTAATTTTAAGGTTTCCAAAAAAACATACTTCAGTCTGTATTACAGTTCCTTTTATTCCTATTATGTGTCTACTTATGGTTTTATTGCTTACCCTGCAACTACCATTCCTATTTATTAAACTATCTATATGGTCAGTCTCTAGTTCAACATGTTTATTACTTCCTATATGTCCCATTAAAACTTCTGCCCTATCCCCTGACCCCGGTACATGATAAGCATGTAGTTCTGAACATAGTGTGTACTCTAACACCCCTCAACCCGATGTTTGGATCCTTATATGAATCCTTGTAAAGGACTATGCTATGACAGTTTAAGTCTTGTAATACTTTTTTGAGTCCTACTTATGTGCAAGCCTGTTCATATGTTCTTCATACTTGTCCCCAATCCCTCATCTCCCTGCTTGTGGTTTCTAAACTTGTCTTAATTTCTGTTTATTGTTCTGTGTGTGCTGTTTTGAGTATGTTGGTTGTGCTACTGTCTTACCCTTTTCAAGCTAATTTTCATTAAACCTCTCTCTTTCTCAAAACTGTTTTAAAATTGTTCTTACTCACTATGAGCACTTCCACTATACTCTTAGACATTAGGTTCTGCCCCTCTTGTGTGAGCATTGCCTTGGACCCTTGAGCTCCCTCTGAACTTTGACACACAAGAGCTGGCCTTTTCACACTGCACTTACTCCATCTTGGCTATGAAATCTGGGTGTGAGCACTTCCCGGGATCCCTTGAGATCCTTAGGGAACTTTGACACACCTGGATCATGTGAAGGGTTGTGAACCAATGACATTTGAGGATCTGGAAACTTGGGTTTGCTATGGAAGGCTCCCTATAGTTAACTTCTTCTTTTCCTTTTAATTATGTAATTCATATTCAGAGGTTTTTAATAATTTGTAAAAAATGATTCTGGGGTTGGATAGTTGAAATGGATGGGGATATGCATGCTATAGTATAAGTATGGGTAGATATCATATTTTTCTAGGTTTATTTTTTTATATGCGCACTAGTAACCATGTCTAGGAATCAAGTATGCCATGCATTTAGATACCATGCCACTTAGGTTCATACATCTGCTTTTCTTTTAGCATGTCATCACTCCTTGCCTTCACTTAGAAATCATGTTCATAGGATTAGTAATAACAACAAAAACTGTTACCATTTGATTTTGTCCATGCATTCTGAAAAAATGCAGTATAGATCATGCCTTAGAACAAATGTGTTAACAAATATGCAATCATGCTATACACGTACAGATCCTGTTCTAGTAAACAACGATTAAAATCTGTCACCTGTGCTATTCCTGAAGTTGTGCATAATGTTGTGATCTTGCACTCATTTAGAAAAAATCATGTTTAAGTTATCATGTTGCATTAGAAATCATGCCTTAGGGTCATACTTACTCAAATCACACCTAGTTTAAATATACGTGTCTAAAACAATCCCTATTCTAATAAGCTGGAAATCGGTCTTTGGTAAACACTTAGAATCACATGCTATTAGGATTGGTAATCTGAAACCCTTTTAACAAAGCTGTACAATTGCTGCATGTCATTTTACACCTAAGCAAGCCTTAGGAAATTAGTTACAAGGAATAAAACTAGATATGTCTTTGTGATCATGTTTAACTACTAGCATGCTAAAATCAGTAGGCAAGCCGACTAGGACTCCCTCTCTGAGTTATGGAAAATCTGATCATGCTATTTTCATTTAGATATCATGCTTAGGAACTGAAACTGGACCCAAATTTGTGTATGAGGCATGCTGTGTATGTGCAATATATGTGGAGGTATACTTGAGCCCCTTAATTGCTTTCCATGTTCTACCCTTATGTGCAGTCCTACCTGTTTTGTTATCTGTCGCCCTAGAATTTTTACCTTTAAAACCTGAGGGTCTGCCTAGAACCTCCCTTTAGGATAGGAGTCATAATTTCCTCCGGGACTAATAGGAAGGGATGGGTAACAACATGCAATAGAGTTCGTGACCAATACGCGCTTTAATTACCTTCACGAGGTGGGAAAGGTTAGAATATGAATATGATGACCGGTGCGCTAATACCACGTGTAGCCCCTCTTCGAGGAGTGCCATACCAGGTATTGCATTGATGTGATCCATATTATAAACAAACCCAGGAACCCCTTTATACCCATAAACATGCTTAGATTGTAATTCTTTTCACAATCTAGCTTTAATTTTAACTGTTTCTAAACCTATGTGTACTTAGACTAAATCCCATACTATTTGAGCCATATTTGTTTATTTGCTAATTGTACAAAATTCAAAAATTCTGTTTGGTCGGGAACCACACTTATGGATCCTGAGGGGTGCCTAACACCTTCCCCTTAGGATAATTTCAAGCCCTTACTCTGTCTCTGGTTAACAACCTAGTTATAGATAAACCCCCTTAGGTGCCCTAACGCACCTCAAACCTGTTAGGTGGCGACTCTCCTCTCTTCACTCTTTCTTAAAGGGGTTGTCAAAAAATTTCAAAAACCCTGGCCGATCCGAAAGGAGAGGAAAAAGGGGGCGCGACAGGGATCAGAACCCAGAATCTCTGGTTCAGGGTTCGAGAATTCGAGCTTAGAATAACTGTTATATTTGGTTTTATTATCTGATTTTTTACATGTTTGAACCTAATGTGCTAAATGCCACTCTTTACCGCTCTGATATTTTGTGAACTGTATATAAACTGTCACGAAACCCTCTTCTCTCTGATTCTTCTAAATCATTCTGGAAGTGTGCACTTCGTGTGACTTCTTTTGTGTTAGAGTCATATCCAAATTTTAGAACGAAGTTCGGACAAGTTGCAAAGCCGGTGAAACTTATTTATTCCCGGTACGCTCCCCCCTCGGCTCGAGTTGTCCACTCGGATAAGTCATGTCTAGAACAAAGCCACATGATTTAAACTTAGAATGACATAACCTCATGTCGGATCCCTAGTAGGTGCATTTTTTTGCATCATGTGCATTTGACTTAGGGGACTCAACACAGGGGTTGGATCCGTCTAGGACAGGT
>MDKI01068343.1:0-11675 GCA_005239505.1 Nicotiana paniculata | reverse complement strand
TTTTATGGCTAATAAGCCTAGAATGGAGTCTAAATTCATAAAATGACCCCTTGGGTCATCACATATAAGAACAAAAACAAAAGAAGGAGAAAGCCAAAAGCAACTGTTTTTCTAGAAGATTGGAGAATTGATGGGAAAATATTTAAAAAACAATAGCTTGATCTATAACTGATAATTAAAAATTAACCACAAATTTTAAAGTAATCGAAATTTAGTTACTTTCTTTATGTAAAGATAAAATCTAAATAAACACCCTATTAAATATCCGAAAAAGTTTCAGCAGTATATGATTTAGTTCAAATTTTTTACGTATGAGATTCTAGCTAAATGTGTTGGATTTCATTATGTATTGGAGCTCCAACATAATATGTAACGACCCGATCGGTTGTTTTGAATTCTAGCGCATCGTTCGGCGGTTTGAGGCCTAGTAGCTTACTTCAGGTATTATGACTTGTACGTATGGTCAGAATTGAATTTCAGAAAGTTCGGAGTTGATATGGAAAGAAAATTCTAATTTTGGAAGCTTTAAGTTGGAGGAATTGACTAATGTTTGACTTTGACTAAATGACCTTAGAATAGGGATTCGAAGGTTCCAACATGTTCGTACGATATTCTTGGACTTGGCCGTATGTCCGGATCAGGTTTTGGATGACCCGGGAGCGATTCGGCGCCTATTGTGGAAAGTTGGTATTTTGGAAGGATTTCATATATTGGGGTTGAATTATGTCAACGTTATCGATGTCCGTTTGGAATTCCTAGTCTAGGAATAGCTTTGTATTGTGATTCTGGTCTTAAGATCGCATCTGAATGTGGAATTGGAGGCCCGTAGGTCATTTGGCGAATGTTGAAAATGAAAGGTTTTGGAAAAGCTTGACCGGAGTAGACATTTTGATATCGGGGTCGGATTCCGATTTCGGAAGTTGGAGTAGGTCAGAAATGTCAATGTAACTTGATTTGAGGTCAATCGTACGTGATTTGATAGGTTTCGACATCAAATGTAGAAGTTTGAAGTTCTAAAGTTCATTAAGCTCGAATTGGGATGCGATTCATGATTTTGATGTTATTTGATGTGATTTGAGTCCTCGAGCAAGTTTGTGTTATGTTATGAGACCGGTTGGTGTAATTTGACAGGGTCCTAGGGGCCTCGGGTGTATTTCGAGGTGGTTTCGGACCAAATTAGAATGATTTGCTTTTGTTGTTGCTGATAATGATTTCCTTCTTCGCGAACACGAAAGGACTCATGCGTTCGCGAAGGAGACTTTTGGGGGCTACTGGATTTTCCCATCGCGAACGCAATGGGAGAGAAGCGAACGCGGTGAAGAGCTATAGTGTAACGACCCGGTCGGTCGTTACGTAGAACCTGCATTGTAATTACTGTTATTTCCTTGTCATAGGTTGGTATTACCGTTATTGATGTGTTAGAGTTGGTAGGCTCAATATATTCCTTTTTAGGCAACTATTGAGTTGCGAACCCGATTTTAAAGCCTATTCTTAATAGTATTGATATACTTTGATATAATTTGCGCTGCAAGCCATGTTTGGGGCCTAGTGCCGATCTGTTTACCCCTTGGGGGCTATTTTTACTATTTTTCTCACTTGATATGTTATGATTTTCACTCAATCTTTTCTTGATAATTGTTTTGACACTCAGAGTATTTTGATATTATTTCCTGAAAATGAAACACTGTTTTGGGTCGAGAACCCGGTATAATGATAGCCCGAGTGGCATGTTGAGAGTGTCTGACTGAGTGAGGCTGCGGGCCAATATTGTGAGGATGTTATGATACGAGAGAGGCCGAGGGCCAATATTGTGAGTGATTTATGCCATGATGTGGCTTGTTATAGCGCTTGGGCTGTAGGAGCCCCTCCAGAGTCTGTACACCCCCAGTTAGTGCAGGTACCTATTGAGTGTGAGTGATGCCCGCGGGGCTGATACTGAGTGACTGGGAGGTCGCCTGATGGGATGATACTAAGTGAATGTGAGGTTGCCTGATGTACTGATACTGAGTGACTGTGAGGTTGCATGATGGGCTGATACTGAGTGATGGTGAGGTGCTGAGGGAAATTGTTACGAGAAATGATTATAGCCCAAGGGGCAGATTTGTGATGATTTTACTGAGTTTTTAACTACGATTCACTTCGTTTTTAACTGATTTTACTGAGATATATTAAAATTATAATTGTTTCAAAGGATTTCTAGAAAATTGGTTTTCGAACTTATGTATTTGATGAATACTTTATGGTGACTTGGTGTTTTACTGCTTTTGTGAATTGGTGTATATGTGTTGTGTGTTTCGTATTTCTCAGACTTTGATTTATTTTCATTACTACTGAGTTGGGGTACTCATCATTACTCCATGTGCCTCTGTGCACAAATCCAGGTACCGGTTTGAAGCAGTAGTTGTCTTCGTTCGCTTGCAGCAGATTCACGGGATTTCGAGGGAGTTGTCCAGCGTTCGCAACTTCTCCATATCCCTTCCTTTATTTGTATTAGTATTTATTTCATAGACATTGATTAAGACATTAGCAGAGTTAGTTTATTTTCTTAGATGCTCACGATCATTGACTCCATTCTTGGGAGAGTTGTTTAGACTGTTAGATTATTATGGGGGCGTAAAGACTTAAAGAGGTTTTTTTTTTGCTGCTTATTGTTGGTTCTTGAAGTATTATAATAGAACAAATGAGTAATTAGGTGATGGTTGGCTAGCCTAGTTCCATGATAGGCGCCATCACGGCCTGTTAGGATTTGGGGTCGTGACATTTAGGGACCTACGCGAACACGATTGGGCAGTCAAAAATGCGTAGAAGGAAATGAGGAGCTGGGCCTGAGGCCGTGTGGCCTACGCGAACACGATGTCGGGCCTGCATACGCGAAGCAGTGAGGGTAGAAGGCTTCACAAACTGGTCATGAGGAACGCGAACGCGAAGAAGGATGTCTGGGTCTGGGCTTACTGAGCTTTGCGAATGCGAGGGGCTTGCCACGTTTGCGAAGAAAGGTCGCCTGGGCAGTGTATAAGTTGCAAGAAAACGGGTTTTGGCCATTTTTATCTCATTTCCTCCATGGGAGCCGACCTACAAGCGATTTTTGGAGCACTATTTTCATCGTCAATCATGAGGTAAGTGATTTCTACTAGTTGTGAGTTAAATACAAGGTTTATATATGAATTTAGGCATGAAATTTGTAAAAATTTGAGATTTTGAAGAAAGACCTTGAAATTGGTATTTTTGGATTTTGACTTGGGAATAAATTATATATTTGAGTTCGTGGAGTTATGGGTAATGTTTATATTCGAAAATTTTCGAATCCGAGCACGTTGGCCCGAGGGTTGGTTTTATCGACTTTTCGAGCGGGGTTGGAAATTGTTAAATAGATTAATTATGGGTATTAGAACACATTTTGATTTGATTTGCACATTGGTTGCATAGTTTTGGACCGCCAAGATTTGGTTTGAGGTGTTAGAGTGGTATCGGACCCGGTTATAGAACTTCAGAGCGAGATAAGTCTCTTTTCTAACCTTGTAAGAGGGAATTAACCCCATAGGTGAATTGATTTAATATGTGCTTTTATTTGTGGGGGTTACGTACGCACGAGATGACGTGAGTCCGTACGTAGCTACTGTGCTTATGTCCGGTAGTCTAGGACCCAAATCATGTTATGCTTGCAATGTTTGCACCCTACTTGTTAATTTAATTGTTTAAATCATATTGAAACATGACAAAGGAATCGTAACAGGTTAAACTTCACTTACTTAACCGTTAATGAGAATTGGAAATTCTTTGAATATTTCCCCCTTAATAAATCCTGAATTGGTTGTTTTAATGTATTTTCTCTTCTTGTGGAGCGGGTCGAATGCCTCGGTTGCATATAGATGCATCTATGGTTCGTGTGTGCGACTCTCGGAAGTACACAATTTAAATATTTTATGTTGGATTGGGCCGTACGACCTTGGCATGAGTTGCACATGATAAATATTTGGAAATAACAATAATTGATATTGCTTCATTGTCTTGAAATATAAATTTTCAATTGACGAAAATAAATTTGGGAATTCCTATTAGTAGAAGAATTGTTTTATTTATTTTCTTGTTCTTGAGTTTTCAGTTGTTTCTACATAACTCATTCTTAATTATAATATCGATATTTTATGGTTAGCTTTCATAGTAAGTGTCGGAGTCGTTCCCTCGTTACTACTTCTTCGAGGTTAGACTGGATACTTACTGGGCACACGTTGATTTACGTACTCATACTACACTTGCTGTACATTTTTGTGCAGGTACATATATGTTTAGTGGCCTTGTGGGCGCAGAGGCGTGGTTATTATGGGGACTTAGGTGAGCTGCATCCTATGTTACGAGTTAGCAGCACACAGAGTCTCCATCCAAGTTATTTACACTCTCTTGTCTAATTGTATCCCAAACAGATTTGGTATTTTACTATATTTCCTAGTTGATGCTCATGCACTAGTGACACCGGGTTTTGGAGGTGCTTATGAGTTGTTCAATATTGTAGTTGTGAAAATAATGTCATTTACTCTGTAAATTTTATCTTTTACTATTTAATCGAAGGAAATTATGACTTCAGAAATATTAATTGAGTAATGAAGTTAGTTATTTAATTGTTGGCTTGACTAACAACAATATTAGGAGCCATCACGACCTTTAATGGGTTTTGGACCGTGACATAATATGCCGGAAGTTTATATCAGGAGCTCCATAATCCAACATATTATGTTGGAATTTGCCGTGTTTCAGCTAGGGTATTTTTGTTCAAATTTTATCTCTGTATAAAATAGTGACTATTTTTAAATGACGTTGCAAGCGCATGCCATTTTCCAATTACCTCTACGAATACTGGTTAGCTCGTGCTATTTTCGCAGAATTGATTAATGGTGAGGATGATGGCAGTATACTTGAGATGGCTGTGCCTCTCTTGAACTTGGGCTGATTGTTGGGCTGGCCTTTCTCTTTTCTGGACCATGTCTTATTAAGCCCAAGGCCCAAATTCTTAAGGCCCAACCCCTCAACAATGTAATGAATTACTCTAATCTCATCTCCATTGACTTTATAATCTATAAGAATTTGGCAGTATATGTAAAATGGAAGAATGGAGTAATTATCTTAGATAAAGGGATGAAATCTACATTAAGTAGTAGTGGATCCATTTATCTATATAAGAGAGCCTAATGCTTCATACTTTTCACAATCTGAAATCCATTTTAGTAGATTGACAACAAAAATGGAACACTCCTTGCCTTTATTTAAAGTTCTCTTCTTCCTTGTGTTGTTTTCTATGAGCAATGCAGGTACATTTTCTTTCTTATTAGGGTTTGCTACTCAGATCATGATTTTATTTATGTTCATTTTATTCTTACTTTTTCTTTTGGTATAGCAGAGGCAAAGCTTTGTTCAGAGTGGAGCAAAACATTCAAGGGGTTGTGTTTTAATTTTGGAGATTGTAAAAATGCCTGCATAAACGAGGGTTTTACGGACGGAAAGTGCACTTTACTTAGAAGATTTCGACGATGTTACTGCACAAAGCCATGTCTTTCCAGTGATCAACTCCCCTAATCAACATTTTCTTTTCTTAATTTATTTTATTTATGTATTTATGAGGCTTAACTAAAAATGACCTACTTAATTAGCCTCTAGCTACTGTACCCTTTTTATGGTCTATGATGGAATAGTATTTTGGAGCTTTCGATGCTACATTCTTCTTCTTTATCTCTTGAATAAATTTTGTTCAGAAAAAAAAATTTAATCTAAATAGTCGTCCAACCAACCACTTAAACTAAAAATATTCGACAGATATATAATATATGTATAATTCATATATAATATGTATACTCGTATATAATCAATGTATAATTTATGAATATCGCTTAGGAAAAATAAACAGTGAATTGAATCCGGCGGCTATTTGTGCAAACGATTCCAAAAATATAAAAGTGCGTGCAACGTCTCTGCAATGGTCATTCGATTTTCCAATCAGAATGAGGAGTTTATGTTTATATTGACGCATCACTCTATTACAACTTGTTCGTAATTTTAGGATATTTTCATTAGTATTATAAATATTTATTTGAAGTACATAAAAATTCTGTCAATTTACTCCTTTTGATAAGATTATATAATTACTCAACACATAATAAAATAATTGTAATAATAAAATTAATTTACCTTAATTATAAGATAATCATAGCGTGGAAAAAGCTTAGTTTGTAAAATTTAAAAAGAAAAAAACATTTGAATTCGAGACGCAGAAAAAAAAGGTTTAGTCAAAAGTTATTGTTGGGATTAAAGATAGGTGAATGGGGAATTGAGGGAAGAAAGTGGAGGGAAAGTGAGCTCCCTTTTGCTTTGGAAAGAGCAAAGTGTCCCTCGTTGATGTGGAAAGAAAAGTGAATGTGCTTATATTGAAAACACACTTCTCTTGGTGTTAAATGGGTTGGATAGAAAGTAATCTTCGCGTCGTCGTCGTCGTTCGCTTAGCTTCGACTTTGGATTTGGTCAATGATTGAATGGTTAATCTTTTTGGACAAAATTTCTTTCAATTATTTAATTAATTAACGAAAATTCAACCCAGAATAACCCAAGACCAGCGACGCGACTCGGTGCGGTTCCGTTTCTGCCCCAGATTATTTTAAATCAGTTCTCCCGCAATATTTCAAATAGAATTATGCTTATATTGAGAAAGCACTTCTCTTGGTGTTAAATGAGTTAGAAAGAAAGTAAGTCTCGCATTGCCATCGTCGTCACTTGCTCGACTTCGGCTTTGGATTCGGATTCGGCTTTGGTCAAAGGTCGATTGATTGATTAATTTTTTTGGACAAAATTTCTTTCAATTATTTAATTAATTAAAAATTCAACCCAGAATAGCCCAAGACCCGCGACGCGACCCGATCCGATTTTGTTTCTGACACGAATTATTTTAAAATCATTTTTCCTGCAATATTTCAAACAGAAATATTCTCACCTGTTCCAACAGCCATAGTTATTTCTGAAAGGTTGCAATCCTTTTCAGCAACAGTGCCAGAAAGGCTATAAATATGCTTTGAATCCCAGAATCTTTCCTTACGAAATTTTTTGATTTCTTCTTCTTCTGCACAAAATTTTCAATGTGTTTTACTACCATTGAGTGGTTCGAAGTTCATCAGAGTTTTTGATGCTAATACACTGGTGAATTAAATTGTTCTATCCTGTAAGGGTAATGATCCAGCACCTCGGGTATTTGAGGGGAATAATTTCCTTAAGGACACACTGCGCATTCAGTGGGCTCGATTTATTCCGAAATTATTTTTCAAATCTTATTTCGACATTATGTTGCTGCTAACTTTCTATTTCTGTTTTCTGTTTCAGAAAGTTTATTGTTTCGTTATTTATTAGTAATACAGATTGACTAGCAATCTTAATAAAATTATTTTTTATTCGTAATCTGTATTCTGTTTTTGGAGATTAAAATGTGTGTGATTTTCTACTCCTTCTGAATTTTTCTATTCTGATTTGAAGATATAATAACTTCATCGGAGTATTAAAATTCAGAAACGATTTGAAGAACATAAAAACTTCACCGTTATCTGTGAAACAGCATATAAAAACTTCGGTTTTTATTTATTAAATGTACTTTTTATCATTAATTAAAGTACTGTTTACTATTTTGTTTTTTTTTCATTGATTGAACTCTTCTGTTGTTGACAGTGAAAAATGACAATTGATAATGGAAATCATTCTGCGACTGTTGCGGCAACAACAATAGCCTCGTAAAGCCGAACTGTTGTTCCACTGGCCGAGAAACCAGAGAAATTTTCTGGAGCCAACTTCAAAGGATGGAAGCAAGGGTGTTTTCTGGCTTACTACACTTGGTATGCATAAATTCACCAGCGAAGACCCTCTGGCGCCTGCCGTTGACATGCCAGACGATGAAAAGTTTATGATTGTTGAGGCGTGGATACATATAGACTTTCTTTGCAAAGGCTACATCCTAAGTGCTTTGGAGGAGGACTTGTACAATGTCTACAGTGCTATGAAAACTTCAAAAGAATTATGGCACGCACTTGAGAAGAAATATAAGACTGAAGATGCATGCTTGAAGAAGTTTGTGGTTGCCAAGTTTCTAGACTATAAAATGATAGACAACAAAACCGTTGGAACCCAAATTCAAGAACTTCAACTTATTTTTCACGACCTTATTGCTGAAGTTATGGTCGTGAATGAAGCATTTCAAGTGGCTGGAATGATTGAAAAATTGCTTCCTTCGTGGAGAGATTTCAAAACTATCTTAAGAACAAGCGCAAAGAAATGAAGTTGGAAGATCTTGTGATTCGTCTCAAGATTGAGGAAGACAACAAAACAACCGATAAGAAGTCTCGTGGAATTCAACAATTATGGGAGCTAATATCGTTGAAGAGACTTCTCCAAAAAGTAAAAAGAGGAAGAGGTCTTCTGGACAGACTAAGGAGTAGAACAAAATGATATTCAAGGGCAACTGCTACAATTGTGAAAAGGCTGGTCAAAAAACCCATGATTGTCGTCTCCCAAAAAAGGATAAGAATAAGGGACATGCCACCATAGTGGAGAAGAATGATGACATTGATGATCTATGTGCAATGCTTTCGGAATGCAACTTAGTTGGAAACCGAAGGAGCGGTGGATCGGCTCTGGAGCCACTCGACATGTTTGTGTTGTCAAGAAGCATTTGCGACTTACTCTACTGCTGGTCCCGAAGAAGAGCTTTTCATGGGAAATACTGCAACAACCAAGATTGAGGGTTATGGGAAGATATTCCTGAATATGACTCCCGACAATATGTTAAATCTCAACAACGTTCTTCATGTTCCTACTATTAGGAAGAATTTAGTTTCTACTTCTTTACTTGTTAAGAATGGATTCAAATGTGTATTTGTATCTGACAAAGTTGTTGTAAGCAAGAATGAAATGTATATTGGAAATGGCTACCTCACAGAGCGCCTTTTTAAACTCAATGTAATGGTTGTTGACAGTATGGATAAAATTTCAGCTTCTTCTTATTTATTAGAGTCAAATGATTTATGGCATATTCGTTTAGACATGTCAATTACAAAACCTTGCGGAAGTTAATTAATTTAGAAGTATTGCCTAACTTCGAGTGTAATAAATCAAAATGTCAAATATGTGTTGAATCTAAGTTTGTAAAACATCCTTATAAGTCTGTTGAAAGGAGTTCAAATCCTTTAGGTTTAATGCATACTGACATTTATGATATGAAGTCGACATCATCTCGAGGTGGGAAAAAGTATTTTATAACTCTTATTGATGATTGCACTCGATATTTTTATGTTTATTTGCTTAATAATAAGGATGAAGCGATTGGAGCATTTAAGCAATACAAGAATGAAGTGGAGAATCAATTGAATAAAAAGATCAAAATTATTAGAAGTGATAGGGGTGGAAAATATGAATCTCTGCTTGCAGAAATATGTTCAAAATATGGAATTATCCATCAAACTACAACCCCCTACACACCTCAATCTAATGAAATTGCGAAAAAAAATCGGACATTAAAGGAAATGATGAATTCTATATTAATAAGCTCCGGATTACCGTATAGTTTATAGGGGGAAGTTATCCTTACAGCTAACCAAATACTCAACAGAGTACCCCATAGCAAAACGCAATCTATTCCATATGAAAAAGTGGAAAGGAAGAAAACCAAACTTGAAATATTTCAAAGCGTGGGGGTGTTTAGCAAAGGTACAAGTACCTTTACCCAAAAGGGTAAAAATCGGACCAAAAATTGTGGATTGCATTTTCATTGGATATGCTACAAACAATAAAGCATGTCGATTTTTGATTCATAAATCTGATAATCTCGAAATTCATGTTAATGCGGTAATTGAATCAGATAATGCTGAATTCTTTTAAAGCATCTATCCGTATAAAACTAATTGCGAGTCATTAAGTGAAAGGCCTAAACGACCACGGTAAGAACGGAAGGAGAATAATTCAAGTAAAGAAGATCCAAGGCGTAGCAAACATCAAAGAACATCTACTTCCTTTGGACCAGATATTGTGACATTCTTGCTTGAAAATGAGTCTCAAACTTTCAAAGAAGCTATGTCATCTTTTGATTCATCATTTTGGAAAGAAGCAGTCAATAGTAAGATTCAATCATTTTTGGATAATCTTCCTCCAGGAAATAAGCTTTTAGGTTCGAAATGGATCTTTAAAAGGAAAATGAAAGCTGATGACACTATTGACAAATATAAGGTAAGACTTGTAGTCAAAGATTATAGACAAAAGGAAGGCCTTGATTACTTTGACACTTACTCTCCATTAACGAGGATAACATCTATTAGGGTGTTAGTGGCACTGGCGGTCGTGTATGGTTTTGAAATCCATCAACTGGATGTTAAAACAACTTTCTTAAATGAAAAATTTGAGGAAGATATTTACATCGAATAACCTGAGGGTTTTGTGGTTCCGGGTAAAGAAAAGAAAGTGTGCAAACTTGTTAAGTCTTTGTGGACTTAAAAAAGCACCCAAACAATGGCATGCCGAATTTGATCAAACAATGTTGGCAAGTGGGTTTAAAATCAACGAGTGTGACAAATGTGATTACATTAAGAAAACTTCAGGTCATGAAGTCATTGTTTGTCTATATGTTGATGACATGTTGATAATAAGCAAAAATATGGCAGATATAAATGCTACTAAGTGCATGTTGGCAAGTAAATTCGACATGAAAGACTTAGGAATTGCTTATGTGATCTTAAGAATCAGAATTCACAAGACTCCACAAGGTCTAGTATTTGGATTTCAAAATTTCCAAGACTCCAATTGACGTAAGTTATGCTCTTCAAAAGAATGAAGGTAAAAGTGACTCAAAACTGGACTATGAAAGAGTATTGGAAAGTTTGATGTACATCATGAATTGTACGCAATTAGATATAGCATGTGCTATTAGCAAACTGAATTGGTTTACAAGTAATCCAAATCAAATACATTTGATGGCCATGAAACGAGTTTTGGAGTATCTGAAACATACACAAAATTATGCTTTGCATTATAACAAATATTCATCTGTGATTGAGGGATATAGTGATGCAAATTGGATCACCGCATCATCTGAATTTAAATCCACGAGTGTATATATTTTCACAATTGAGGGTGGAGTAGTGTCTTGGAAATCATCCAAACAAATGTGCATCGCCCGTTCTACAATGGAATTTGAATTCATAGCTTTAGATAAGGCTGGTGAAAAAGCTGAATGGCTCCGAAGTTTCTTGGAAAATATTCCATATTGGACCAAACCTTAAGCACCTATATGTATACATTGTGATAGTCAAGCGGCAATAGGCAGGGCAGGGAACATTACGTATAATGGAAAATCTCGTCATATACGACGGAGACACAATATCGTTAGACAATTACTCTCTAGTGGTATTGTCACGATTGACTACGAAAAGTCAAGAAATAAGGTGTCAGATCCACTTATAAAAGGCATGTCTAGAGAGGCACTTGAAAGATCAACGAAGGGAATGGGGTTAAGGCCTAGGACAAGCCATCATGACGGTAACTCTACCTAGAAAACTTGAGATCCCCAGAGCTAGGTTCAAAGAGATCAAACAAAGTTATGAATGATGTGAACAACTATTTTTTGACCACACCCAAATTCTATACTATTTTTTGCTATAAATATT
>MDKI01207651.1:0-26077 GCA_005239505.1 Nicotiana paniculata | reverse complement strand
ATCAGTTATGACCTACAGAGGTGGAGTCTGGGAATGACTCGAGTGATGGAAATTCTTCGATACGGGTTGTAATGTACTTTATGGATAATGGACCTTATTGAATGATTGAGTTGAAATTGTAAAAAGTGTAGTGTGTGCAGTGTATGAGTGTGCTTGTTGTTTTAAAGGTGTGGATTACTTTCCTAGTATGTGGTCTGCAAACGAGGTCAGGTCATACTTTCTGTTGGTCAGTATAATTGAAATTGCATAGAGTGAATGACGTTCGAGAATGGTTCTGACGGATTCAAGATTATATGTAGCGCTTGAGGATCTTCAAGGTGTGAATTGGGCTAGAACTGAGATTTACGTGGAAGGTGTCAAGTCATGTGGTGTATTTACATTATCATGGATTCTATCCATCAGTATCAGGAAAGGGAAGGTAATGAGTAATGACTTTAAATTCGCAGGGAGTCTCTTCAGGATAGGTATTTCTAATGTGGCACTTTTGGGGAATATTTGAGAGAGTATTCAACGGATTATGAGCCTAAGATGGTCTATTTTATGCCTGGGTTTCTTGTGGTGAATCTGGATTGAGAATTTCGGTATCATGGTAAGGAAAAGTATCAATTCGAAGGTAAGTCAGAAGGAACTTGGATAAATATGACAGCTTGGTAGTAGGTCAGATCATCATGATAAGGGATATGGAGAGTTCTTTGGGTGTTAATGAGGCAATGAGTTGTTACAGGTGTTTCTTAGAAATTCTCTTGGGATTTGGTGGCATACGTAGCGTGGTTGAGTTAGAAGGATTCAGTCCTGCCGGTTTGGTGTTGTACTAATGGGATTTAAAGAGTTCTGGATGGTTTCTACCACGAGTAGAGGTTTATATTTTCTACAGGCGTGAGGTCCATGTGATGTATAGTGATTTTTCTTCCAGATGGGGTCAAATGGGAAGTTCTTGGCCTGTAAGGGAGCATGAAGTTCTCATATTTATCACAGGATGGCATGGCGTATGCAGTATTTTGTGTATAGTGGAGATTGGCATATGTGAGGTCACGATTCAGTTCTGGAAGGAAGGTCATCATTGGAAGTTTCAGATGACTAGGTAGGTGATACCACCATTGGGTGGCTTGATGAAGTCATACGTTCAGAAGGGGCAATGTGTTTGAGTTAAGGGTGCTTCATTGGTATTGCGACGCTCTTTTGCTGGATCGACTGCTGATATTCAAGTTTACTTGGTGGCACAGAAGAATTATAGGAGTATCCCCCGTGGAATGAATGAGTATTAGAGACATGTTATATATTCGAGTGGTGGAATTGGGATCAGATATGGTAATTGGTGCGCCTCATGGATTTCGAGACTGGGAGTTTTCATAAACAGATTATTTTGTGGTTGTGGACTATGAGGATGCGGGCAAAGCTAGTCTGGTGTTAGTATATGTCATGATTCAGTCATTATGAACCTTCGGAGAGTTATCTACCTGTTGTGGGTGACCAGAGTTGATTCAGAATTATTGGTAGGCCAGTATGGGTGTGTGTTCTACACTGAGTCGGAATTGTTGACCCCAAATTGCTATTGTTGAGGGATGTACCATTCGATTATCATTGAGCTTATTCGTGTTTTGGAGTGATCTATGAGTTAACTTTCAGTGTTTCGAGGAGTTGTGATCATTGGTTGTATGTGCATAGGGTCTGGTTCTATCTGGGCATTATAGCGAGATTTGAGTAAGGTAAGTAATTGGGTGTTGCAGGATTGAGACGTGTTGGTTATGTTCTTTCTGGTTCGGGTGGAATGGTATCGTCCGATTTCCCCCAAGGTTATAGCAATGCACTTTGAGTAATTGATGTCGAATTTCGCATGCTTATTGATTTTGAGCAAGGTGGCTTGGAGTATTTCATGTGGTCCAGCGGTTGGATGGGATCACGTTTTGTAGCAGAGTTAGGTAGAGGTATGACCCTTGGTGTCAGATTCGTTTGTTCTGATTTTACGGTATGGGCCAGGCTTCTAGCATGATGCTGTGATGGTAATAGTTAATGGCAGGATAGTCCTCTCGTGTGAGTCTTCTTTATTTTATAAATTGAGCTTTTGGGATGTTGTTATTGAGTGCATGAGTTGCACAAGTTATGGCTCTGGATGGTATAGTGGTATTGATGCTGATCAGACAAATGGTTACTAGATTCTGCGTGTTCCTTTCACCATCGACAACATATGAAAGTGTTAGAACGAGGCTTTGCTTGATGAGAGGTTATTTACCGGTATTGGGTTGTTATAAGCAACTATTGTGATTAGGAGTTATCGCCATGAGTGCTTGAGTCATGTAGTGTATCATGATATTTCATCTTCGGTTACGGATATGACTTGTTACAGTATGCCCAGACTTATTCAGTTTATAGTTGTGGAATTTTGATCTTGTAAATTGATTCAGAAGTGAAAATGTAGTTCTAAGGTTTATGGGTCAAGATTGGATTTCGAAATTTCATCTGTGTAGTGCTATCGGACCTATATGGGTCAGGGTGACGTGGAATCATCTATGAATATGTTCATGGTAGGTTACACGGCAATTTTGGTGGTGTTTGGAACAACGCTAAGCATGTTCGAGAACGAACATGTTTTTAAGTGGGGGAGAATATAACGATCCGGTCGGTCGTTCCGTAGAATTTGCACCGTTATTCCTGTTTCTGTCTGGTTACGCCTTGATTAGTTGTTTATAATGTGTTGGAGTCGGGTGGTTAGGGCTCGTAGTGGTTGTAATGAGAATTGAGACACTTAGTCTCATAGAGTAGCCTTATAGTGGGAAAAGTGAACTGGGAGTTGACTTATTTGTAAACGACCTCGGAATGTAGATTTTACGGCTCAGATAGCTTCGTTAGGTGATTTGGGGCTTAGGAATGTGTTCGGAATGTGATTTTGATGTCCGATGTAGAATTAGATTTGAATTGGCGAAAGTTAGTTTTTGGCGATTTCCGGTCGGCAGTGAAAAATAGGCTATCGAGGTCGAAATGGAATTCTGGAAGTTGGAGCAGGTTCGTAGGGTCACTTTGGAAGTGTGTGCAAATTTTCAGGTCATTCGGATGTGTTTTGGTTGGTTTCGGCATCTTTGGTGGAATTTAGAAGTTTCAAAGTTCATAGGCTTGAATCCGGGGTGAATTTTGTATTTTTTGTATTTTTTTGGTGTTTCGAAGGCTCGACTAAGTTTGTGTCATATTATGGGACTTGTTAGTATACTTGGTTGGGGTCCCATGAGGCTCGGATAAGTTTTGAAAGATTTTTTGGAAGCTTTTGGCGTTTTGAGCATAAGCATGTAATGATCCAAAGGTCCATTTTTAGTTGTAGAGATCGAAATTTGATTTCGAGACTTCCTAGATTTTGATAATGAATTATAGGAGTGATTTGGAAAGTTTGGTCTAATTTCATCAAGTCGCAATTGGGGTTTTGACGCGAAATGTGAGTTAATTGTTTAACGAGCGAAATGAGTATCGCACTGAGCAAATGAGATCTGAATTGAGTTTTGATTGAAGGATTATGTTCGTATTATTATTTGTGATTCATAGGAACAAGAATCATCGAATTCCGAGTTCGTATGGTGGATTTAGAACCCTTTTAGTGAAAATAAACATTGCTGGTGCAACAGGATCTGGTGCGCACCTTTAGCGACCAGATATGGCCCTTTTAGCGACGGGATTTTGCTTTTAGCGACTAGAATTGGGTCATTTTTAATGTTGTTATGTTTTAAGCCAATTTTAGCGTTTTTTGGGTGAAAGAACACGGCTTGGGGCGATTTTTGAGCAAGAAATCATGGAAAATCTTGAGGTAAGTCACTTGTGATCATTTCTACTCCATAATATCAATTTATCATCGAATAATCCGACAAGATTACATATTTTTGAAGTGTTTAATTGGGAAAAATCAGAAAAAATTTGAAACTAGGGCTTAAGTTTAAGAGACCTTTTCGGGGTGATTGGGTTTCAATCGTTTAGCATATTTTGATGTTATGAATCTGAATTTGATAGATTTGGAGCACTCGGAAGTTGATTCGAAGGCCAAACGCATTGGGAGTAGCTTTTCGGGCTAGTTCGAGGTAAGTAATGTCTTTAAATCCTGTCCTGAGAGTATGAAACCCCAGACTTTACATCGTTTCACGGATTTGGAGTGACGCACCCACTGGATGACGAGTGTGGGGCGTGTACGAATTGGAAATTTGGAAAAATATACCTTTTCAGGCAACTATTGAGTTGTGAAACCGCTTTTAAAGCATATGATTTATGGTATTACTGTGTTTTGATATACTTGGGTTGTAAGCCATGTTTGGGGCCCAGTGTCGATCTGTTTAACCTCTTGGGGGGCTATTTTACTGATATTCTCACTACTTTGAAACTATGATTTTACACTCAGTCTTTCTTGTTAAACTGTTGACAATCCTATTTGATGATATTACTATTTCTTGAAATGAAATACTATTTTGGGTCGAGAACCCCGTTTCATTTATGGTCCGAGTGGCATGTTGAGAGTGTCTGACTGAGTGAGGCCAAGGGCCAGCGTTGTGAGGATATTTATGATATGAGAGAGGCCGAGAGCCTGAGAGATGATTGATGCCATGATGTGGCTTGTTTATAGAGCTTGGGCTGTAGGAGCCCCTCCGGAGTCTGTACACACCCTCAGTGAGCGCAGGTACCTACTGAATGCGAGTGCCGAGTGATGACTGACAGTGAGGTTGCCCGCTGGGCTGATACTGAGTACTGGTGAGGTGCTGGGGGAATATTTATGAGTGATGATTATGGCCCGAGTGGCAGTTTTATGATGATATTTTACTGAGTTTTGATTATGATTCACTTCATTTTTCAAACTGATATTACTGAGAGTTTTACTGAGAAATATTGAAAAATATACTTGTTTCAAAGGATTTTATGGAAACTGGTTTTTGAACTTATGTACACTTTATTGAGACTTGGCATTTACTGTTTTGTGGATTGGTGTTTTGTGCTGTGTGTTTCTTATTCTCAGACTGTAATTTATTTTCATTACTACTGAGTTGGCGTACTCAACATTACTCCTTGCACCTCTGTGTGCAGATCCAGGTACTGGTTCTGAGCAGTAGTTATCTGTGACCGTTCGGCGTCAGCTTTTGGGATTTCGAGATAGCTGTCCAACATCCACAACTTCTCCATTTCCCTTCCTTTATTTAGTATTTAGTAATTGTTCTGAGACGTTGTACTATGACATTAGTAGTGTTAGTTCTACTCCTAGATGCTCGTGATCAGTTGACTCTAGTTCTGGGGGATTTGTTTAGATAGTAGATTATATTATTATGTTTGCTTAAGGACTTAGAGAAAAAATTTATACTCTGTTGCTGGTTATTATTGATTTTTGAGAAATTATATTAAAAAAATGTGTAGTTATGTGATGGTTGACTAGCCTAGTTCCACGATAGGTGCCATCACAACCTGTTAGGATTTGGGCTCGTGACATAATAACTTTTAAATTTCATCTAATAGTATTTCTAACACACGGTTGCTGCCATCTATGTTTTTCCTCTCACTGTTTTGAGCATTCAAGTCAACTTTATTTTCTTTGCTTTCTACAAAAAACGTTTCCGAATTAATTTGTCTGATGTTAAGGTTTGAATTTAACAAGTTAACATTGACTTCTTAGACTAGATCCACTTTTAGGCAAGAAACAACGTTTTTCAATGTTACAAGCTTAAATCAATTTTCCTAAGACAAAGAAAACTCTTCAGTAAATCTGATTTCCAAAAGATCTCTATATTTGTACTTACCTTAATTAATATAAGCCTGATCGGTTAACCATTTGATATGGATGTTAACGGGTGCCTTAAAAATCTTCCTTTTAGATTAATTGAACTCTTACCTAGAATCATAGGTTAAGAAGATCACTAACAGAGGTATACTTTATTAATACTTTAATCAATTTAGGTGTCCTAATTCATCTTAGAAACAATTAGGTGGCGATGTTTTTACTTTAATAATATCCGAAATTGCCTATATGCTGTACATTATATTAACTAGTTTAAAATGGGGTATAACACATGCCCGCCGTTATTCTTCAATGATTCTCATAATTGACATTAACAAAAGGGCTTGATCCTAGGACCTTGTTCCCTAGGTGCAACTATAAATAGTAAGCTCTATTATCATTGTAAATAACACGAATTTTGGGGTAAACTTATGCTACATTCTATTCAAAACTTAATTTAATTTTAACTTTTTTCTTTTTGATTTCATTGTTGTTGTTCCTAGAAGCCGTGCTCCCGGAACTACTGTTTTTGCTATTTCGTCTCCATCTCAAGGCTAAGTATTGCATATTTATCTAATTCTTCTATTATTTCAGGATCAAATTAATTCACTTGTCTAGAAACCACCTATAAATTTAATTGT
This sequence comes from Nicotiana paniculata, assembly GCA_005239505.1. Taxonomy (NCBI): domain Eukaryota; kingdom Viridiplantae; phylum Streptophyta; class Magnoliopsida; order Solanales; family Solanaceae; genus Nicotiana; species Nicotiana paniculata. The sequence goes on along the minus strand of MDKI01207651.1, from coordinate 19,708 downwards.
ACCATTTTACGGATAAACAAAGAGCAACAAGGATATCAAAATCTTTTTAATGTAAATTTTTGAAGAAACAATAAAGGAAAAAGCACGGTCTTAGAAGAATAATGTATTGCTACTATTATGAGAAACGTAGTCTGAAGAAGCTATTACACGCTCAAAAGAAACAAACCTCTTAATTTTACGCATTTCACTATGCCCGCACATCTCTATTTTTCTTGCTGGACTATTTTCTATAACTGTATGTGAACTGCTCTCAACTATCAGTTGATTCTAATTCTCTATGTTTATGTGTTCCGAGTAAAGGAACTTAGTTCCTTTTAATGAAGAAATTTCTAGCAACAGAAACCAATCAAATTGGTTTCGAAAACATGCTGCAACATAAAATATGTTTTTTTGAGCGGGACAAGTTCCCGCTCAAGGCATGTTTAGTTGTACTCGTTGTTAGTCACTTCAGCTGCCTTTCCCTGGTTTTTTTGAGTATTGGCTATTGATTGACAAACTATATATATGTATGCGTAGGATTGAATGTCTTAGTAGCTTCTCTTGATCTGTATATTATAAACTCTTTGCTTTTGAGAAGTATTTTCTCTCGTGATGAAGAAATTAATACAATTTGATCCAAGCTACTTCGAGATTAAAATGCGAAACGAACAAGCCATGTTTCAATCGTTGAAAATCAAATAAGTTACCGAGGAAACAAAGCCTAATACGAATCCCTCCTATTCTTCTTCTTTTATGTCCAAGTGAGTTTTTTGTTTGAGAGTTGAACAAAGATTTGAATTTCAATACTTGAGTTTTAGTTCTTGCCGTTCAATCAAAACCACTATCTTTCTATGCTTTAAAGTCTTTCGCTGTCCGTACTTGTATTAGTAAATGCATTTGCAATTTAATTCTTTCTGGTAGTGTTTTGACATTTAAAATCACGAACACACCATTTATTATTTAAAATGAGTTTACACGTTAATGACTTGAATTTCCCAACCTCGCACTAAATATCCATGATAGAAAACAAGCATTTTGACCACTACAAATATTAGAACAAAATGAGTTTAATGACTTTAATTATCTACTATTTGTAAAGATGGTTGGTAAATCGAGGCTCCATTATCACAGGGAGTGCAACTTTGGGGTGTGTAGTAAGCCCATAAATCTCCTCCATGCTAATGTCTTTTGGACTCATGCCATCTGGCAATCTGCAGTTGAATCCATGCATCAAGTTAGCTAAAGTTGCTCTAATTATACGAATCCCAAGACTATATCTAGGGCACTTTCTCTAGCCCGCACCAAACGGCAAGAGCGCAAAGTGTTGTCCTATGACATCTATATTCTTTCCTTCAAACCTCTCTGAAATGAATTCTCCCAGTGACTATCAATGCTGTGAATTCCTTCCAATACTCCAATTATTCACCATTAAAATTGTACATTTAGGTATGTCATAGCCTGCGACATGACAATCCTCCAAGGGGGTGCGCGGCGGAAGCATGGTGCTCACTGGGTGAAGCGTTAGGGCTTGTTTAGCCATAAATTTTGCCAAAATAAACTTGGGTTTTATTTGGCAAATATATGTTTGGCCATAGATTTTGCCAATATTTTAGCCAAATCCCAAATCCCAATAGCTGGTTTTGGGCCAAATCCCTAATAATACACATGTTTTTCCAAAATAAATTTGGAAAATATGTTTTAAAAACGTATGTCCAAACACATACTTATTTTCAAGCCAAACTTCACCCAAAACAGATTTTTCAAAATAAATTTGGGAATCTATGGCCAAACGCTAGCTTAATGTTTCCTTGAGGATTAACTCAATGTAAGGGAGTTGAGTGTAATCTTTTTCTTGAGCCCATTTGTCCTGTGAAATGACAAGGTCTAGTTCTTGTTGTGCTTTCTTCATACATAATCTTTGGTTGTTTAAGAAGTTCGTACAAAAGCCCACTCAACTGTTGTTGCTGAGGTCTCTGTGCCGCCAGCCAATAAGTCCTATCATCAATTTATAAACCAAAACATCAAAGAAAGTCAAAATATTATTTAATAGCACAAGATTTTAAGAGAGATTTAATAAAACCTATATATCGTATCAGAATCACACGTGGATGAACAAAGAACATTGTCTTCAATTTCCTTAGAATTAAGAGAGAAGCGTCACAAAATTGATTTTTTTTGTTTTTTGTGAACTGAGCTTATATTAGTTTTGAATAATTAAAAATAAAAATATTTGACAGACCAGGTTCGTTGAAGATATTTAATATTCTAATAAATAGGTTTGATGACTTGTCAAGCAGGTTTTAAATCACCGAGTCTCTAGATGCATGTTGATAAGGAGTTGCAAACCGATTCCTAACGCAAGAAGAATTCTTTGGAGGATTTAATTCGTGAGCTACAAGTATTGTACCAGCTGAAAGAATTCGTGGTCAAGAATTCCATTAATTGATACACTTGCATAAAAGTAAAAGGTGTGTGAAGGTGGAGATATTTACAAGAAACCAACTCATATTAGGATTGTTTACCTTAACAATTTCTTCTAGGATTTGGTGCAAAATTTGGAGAAGTATTCGACCCAACTTCATGCCAATATAAATTATTACGTTGCGGCTATTGGGGCTAATGCTATTTTCGGACAAACAATAAAAATCGATCTTTGGCAAATAGCAATTATACCAAGAATATGCTTTTAAGGATTCAAGTCACTCAACTAAAGAACCTGGTATGATTATGAAGTTGACTAGTTCTTTAGTTGGTGAGCCTTGATTTATTGTTCTTTAATTGCAACATATTCTACTTTTAGGACGTATTATCTTAGATAAATAATTTTTGAGATTTTGAATTGCTTTCTAGGCTAGTGTTTATAGTAGTTGATTGTAGAGGGTAAGGTACTTGAGTTTATAGTCTTTTTCGTTATTGAGTTGTAACTTCATAATTGCTCTTGTTTTGCAGTGAAGCTTGAGAAAAATTCTACACGAGTAGGTCATGATTTTTACTCCCCAAAGCAAAGAGGTTTTTCACGTAAAGTAACTTGTGTTAATTAATTTTTGTATTGCACTTTCTGTTTGATTTAGAATATATAGATTCAAAAACAAGGTTCTTCAATAGGCAAAACTCGGGCAAGACATAATTCACCTCACCCATCTTGTATTTAGGTGCTCTTTAAATTACCAGCTAGTACCTGAGCGTAAGGATAACACCTTAAAAGAATCCAAGATGGCAGCACCGCCGAGCGTTTAATAACGGCAATCAACCATAAGATTACCCTTGTTTAACAAAAGTATTATGGATGGTAAAAATCAAGGATACATAACTTCTTGATGGATGAAAATTTAGATTTGAAGGATGTAGGTTTGGATAGTCCCACTGTTATCATGAACAAGAATAACAAGAGAGAAGTAACTACTCCTCCTAGGACTAGAAAGAAACACAATGAAGAGGACAAAAAAGCTGTTAAGAAAAATGCCAAAGCTAAAAAGATCTTAATCTGCAAGATTGGTCCAGATGAGTACAGTCGAATATTAGCTAATACGAATGCAACATATATTTGGGGTTCGCTGCAAACTGCTCATGAAGGGATGGACCGGGTTAAATAGTCAAAAATCGATATTCTCATGAGACAACATGAAATCTTCAAAATGAAAGAGGGTGAAACTATCCAAGAGAAGCATACTCGCTTCACACTGATTACTGATGAGTTAAGCTCTGTTGAAAAAGTCATCCCTACAAATAAGCTAGTAAGAAAAATTCTAAGCATTTTGCCTCCGTCTTGGGAAAGCAAGGTGTCTGCAATCTCAGAAGCAAGAGATCTGAAGAGGTTCACCATTGACAATTTTATTGAAAATTTCAAAACCTATGCGTTGATGAAATATAATAATCATGAGTTGGCTGAACCTTGAAAATCCAAGATTTTGGTTCTCAAGACCACTAAAAATCTAGAAACGGATTACAATCATATGGCACTACTGACTCGTACATTCCACGTACTATCTAAAAGGATCACCATTTTTCAAAAAAAGGGTAGCACCTCCAAATCAAAGGCACCAAAGAAGAACAACTCCGAGGCATGCTACAAGTATGGCAGTCTTGATCACTTTATTAGGAGTTATCCAATATATATAAACAAGTGGGAGAAGAATAAGGATGATAAAATAAAAGATCAAAAGAAGGATCAAGTCCCTGAGCGTAAGCTTCAAAAGAGAGCAACAAATTAGATTGTGCAAAAAGCTTTAGCTGCAATGGGTAATACCTCTGATGGTGATTTTGATGATGAAAGAGAAAATAAAGATCTATCCTTCATGGTCATGGATGAATCGAACTCATATGATGAAAATATCTTTGCATTAATGGCAAATTCTGACTCAAAAGTGGAAGAAGAATGATTTGAGGTAAGTTTTCTGAAAATCAAAGAAAAAGATCATATATACTCTAAGAAAAACCTGGCTTCCTTATCTCATGATATAATTGATGCATATCATACTATATGTGATGAAAAGGAACAATTGATGAATGCATATTCATCTCTTAAACTTGATCACAAAGGATTAAAGGTAAATGAGGAAAATCTAAAAAAAAGAGTGTTAAAGAATTAACGAACCGTTCTTGCATTAGATCATGAGAAGTTAATTTTGAAAAGGGGAAAAATCTTCTTTATACACCTACTAAGGGAAACGACATAGCTTGTAATATTCATGAGAATCTTGAGAATGAACTGAATAAGGGAAAAAACGATTTTTCATCTGAATGTAAGAAAAGTAGGTTATTCCAAGAGAATCTAAATAAGTATAAGTATGATTTAGATAGAACACATTGCTGGACCAGTTTTGGAGATGTTAACATCATTGCATGAAGACCACAATGATAATCGTTAACGAATATGATATATAAAAGCTAAGACTCTATAATCCCAGAAGTAAGTATGTGTAATGACCCGACCGTTTTTTTTGATAGTATTAGCCCATATTCCCTATTTATTTTTCTCTCTACTTCATTTTGTGATTATGTGACTTGTCGGGGCGCTTGGTATTGGGTTCGGGTGAGTTTTAGAGTGAAATGGGATACTTAGTCCCTATATTGGAAGCTTAAGTTGAAAAGATTGACCGTAGTTTGACTTGTGTGAAGATGACCACAGAATGGAGTTTCGATGGTTCCAATAGGTCCGTACGGTGATTTTGGTCTTAGGAGCATGTCTGAATGTTGGTTTGAGGTCTGTAGGTCATATTCGACATTAATTGGCGAAAGTTAGAAATTGGTGTAATTTTGGAAAGTTTGACCGGAAGTGGACTTTTTGGATATCGGGGTCGGACTCTGATTTCATAAGTTGTAATAGGTCTGTATGTCAATTATGGCTTGTGTGCATTTGGGGTCAATCAGACGTGATTTGATATGTTTCAGCATCGGATGTAGAATTAGAAGTTCTAAAGTTTATTAGGCTTGAATCGATGCGCAATCCGTGCTTTTAGCGTTGTTTGATGTGACTTTTGGCCTCGAGTAGGTCCGTTATGTTTTCTGGAACTAGTTGGTATACTCGGAACTAGTTGGTTTTAAGGATTGTTTGATGCACAATCCGTTATAACGTTTTGAGCTTTTAGATTATTATTTCAATTATTTCGCATGCTTGTTAGGCTTACCTAGTCTTAGAGACTATGTGTCATCACAACATCGTATGGAGAGAAATTGGGGTTGTGATAAGTTGGTATCAGAGCTCTAGGTTCATAGGTGTTATGAGTCACAATCAGGTTTAGTAGAGTCTCGCGAATCGATATAAAGATGTTTGTACTTATCTTCGGGAGCTATGGAACTGTTAGGAAAAACATCACTTCTTTGATTCCTTATCGTGCGACATTTTTGATTTCGGATTTTAAATTTCTTTTAGATGACCATACACTCGCGCCCCCTGCTAGAGCTACGAGAGGCCGGGGCTGGGGTAGAGGCCGAGGAAGTCCACATGGTGCAGCCAGATCACCGCACGAGCTGCTATAGAGGAGCCACCAGTAGCTCCAGCTGGAGGGCAGGAACCTGAGATGCCTGTTACTGCACCAGCCCTTTAGGAGACTCTCGCCCAGTTTCTGAGCATGTTCAGCACTTTGGCTCAGGAAGGGTTGATACCACTTGTTCCTGCCACATCTCAGACCGGGGGAGGAGCATAGACTTCTGCCGCCCGTACCCCAGAGCAGCGGGTCCAGGTCGACCAGGATCTAGAGGTCATACAGTGCAGCCAACAGCCCCAGATTAGCCCGAGGCTAGGGTAGTAGTTTCTGAGGAGGAGGAGCTCAGGCTCGAGAGGTACAAGAAGTACCACCCTCCTACTTTCATTGGCTTGACGTTAGAGGATGCCCAGGGTTTTCTTGAGGAGCACTATCGTTTCCTCCGTACTATGGTATTGCGGAGTCTAGTGGGGTTGTTTTCACTACGTTCCAGCTTAGAAGAGCGGCCTATCAGTGGTGGCAAGCATATGAGCTGGGTAGTCCGGTCGAGGAAGCTTCACTAACTTGGACTCAGTTTTCAGATATTTTCTTGAGGGAGTATTTTCCCTAGAGTCTTAGAGATGCATAGCGCGCAGAGTTTAAGCAGTTGCGCCGAGGTTCTATGCTCGTGTCAGAGTATGCTATCCGGTTCAGTGATTTGGCTAGACATGCACGAACCTTGGTTGTAACTGTTAGAGAGAGGGTCCGTCGATTTATCGAAGGGCTCAACCCAGTATCAGATTTAGCATGGCCCGAGAGTTGGAGAAGGACATTGCATAACAACAAGTAGTAGGGATTACTAGGAGATTGGAGGAAATGCTGAGTCGGTAGAGAGAGGAGAGAGGCCCCAATAGGTCTCGAGAGTCCGGAACTTATAGTGGTACTCGTGCCCCATCTGCAGCTCGTCAGGGTAGGGGCTTTGTGAGTCGCCCTGTTCATTCATCACTTCTAGCTGCCAGCAATATTCAGGCCACTCATAGGCTCCTGGCTCCCTATTATGCACCACCATTGTCTAGTGCACCTTCTACGTGGGGTGCTTTCAGCGGTCGGTCCAGCTGATCGTCCCGATCCAGCCATAACAGCCACGCCCACAAAGAGAATTTTTTGAGTGTGGTGACACTCATCATATGGTGAGGGATTGCCCCAGACTCAGGAGGGGTTCACCTCCACAAACCACTCAGGCATCGCTTGCTCCATCGGGTCCTCAGTCTATGGTTACAGCACCAACTACCACTCCACGTGCACAACTAGCTCGAGGTAGAGGTCGAGCAAGTAGAGGTCACCCTAAAGGGGGAGGCCATGCTAGATATTATTCCCTTCCTGCTAGGACGAAGGCAATTACATCTGATTCCGTCATCACATGTATTGTTTCATCCTGTCATAGAGATGCATCCGTTTTATTTTATCCAGGCTCCACTTATTCTTATGTGTCATCTTATTTTTCTCCGTATTTGGGTGTATCCCGTGATTCTTTGAGTTCTCTTGTCTATGTGTCTATGCCCGTGGGAGATTTTATTGTTGTTGACGTTGTGTATCACTCGTGTTTGGTTGTTCTTTGTTTTGAGACCAGAACTGATTTATTGTTGCTCAGTATAGTGGATTTTGATGTCATTTTGGGCATGGACTGATTGTAACCCTATCATGCTATCCTTGATTATCATGCCAAGATGGTGACATTGTCTATGCCAGGTTTACTGCAGTTAGAGTGGAGAGGTACTTTAGATTATGTTCCTAGCAGGGTTGTCAAATTTCTAAAGGTTCAGCGGATGGTTGAGAAGGGGTGTGATGCGTATCTGGAATATGTAAGGGATGTTAGTGTTGATACTCCTACTGTCAAGTCAGTTCCGGTAGTGAGGGATTATCCAAATGTATTCCCGATGGATCTTACGAGCATGCCGCCAGACAAAGATATCGATTTTGCCCTATTGTATGGCCCCAGCCGAGTTGAAAGAGTTAAAGGAATAGTTGCAAGATTTTCTTGATAAGGGATTCATTCAGCCCAATGTGTCGCCTAAGGGTGCTCCAATCTTATTTGTAAAGAAGAAGGATGGTTCTATGCAGATGTGTATTGATTATCGCCAGTTCAACAAGGTTGCAGTGAAGAACATGTATCCGTTGCCATGTATTGATGAAATATTTGATCAACTTCAGGGTGCCAGAGTGTTCTCTAAGATCGACTTGCATTCAGGTTATCATCATTTGAATATTCGGGAGCCAGATATCCCGAAGACTGGCTTCAGGACTCGGTATGGTCATTTACGATTTTCTTGTGATGTGTTTTGGGCTGATCAATGCCCCAACAACATTTATGCACTTGATGAACAGTTTATTTCAGCCCTCTCTTGACTCGTTTGTCATTGGGTTTAGTGATGAAATTCTTGTGTACTCCCAGAGTCGGGAGGATCATGAGCAACACCTAAGGACTGTGCTTCAGACCTTGAGGGAAAAGAAGTTATCTGCAATATTTTTGAAGTGTGACTTTTGGCTAGATTTAATGGAATTTTTGGGTCATGTAGTATCGAATGAGGGGATCAAGGTAGAAGATTGAAACATTATAGATTTGGCCCAGAGAGACCTCATCTACGGAGATCCGGAGTTTTCTTGGCTTGGCTGGGTATTGCTGTCAATTTGTAGAGGGTTTCTCGTCTATTGCATCACCTATGACCAGGCTGACCTAGAAGGGTGCTCCGTTCAGGTGGATCGAGGAGTGTGAGGAGAGCTTTCAAAAGCTCAAGACTTGTTTGACTACATCCCCAGTGTTGGTATTGCCTACTGGTTCGGGGTTCTATATGGTGTATTGTGATACGTCGCACATTGGTCTCGGTGCAGTGTTGATGCAGGGCAATAGGGTGATTGCCTACGCGTCTAGACAACTGAAGGTGCATGAGAAGAACTATCATGTCCACAACCTCGTGTTAGTAGCTATTGTTCATGCCTTGAAGATCTGGCGGCACTATTTGTATGGTATTCCTTGTGAGGTCTACATCAATCACCAGAGTCTACAATATCTGTTCAAACAGAAGGATGTTAACTTGCGGAAGTGGAGGTGGACGGAGTTGCTTAAGGACTATGATATCATCATTCTATATTACCCTGGGAAGGGAAATATGGTGGCTGATGCCTTGAGTCATAAGGTGGAGAGTTGGGGCGGTTTAGCATATCTATCGATAGCAGAGAGTCCATTAGCCTTGGATGTTCAGGACTTGGCCAACCAATTTTTTAGATTGGATGTCTCTAAGCCGAGCCGAGTTTTGGCTTGTGTGGGCTCTCAGTCTTCTCTTTATGATTGTACCACAGAGCGCCAGTATGATGACCCCTATCTGCTTGTCCTTAAGGAAACAATTCAGCACGGTGATGCCAAGGAGGTCGCTATTGGAGAGGACGGTATATTATGGGTGCAGGGTAGGCTATGTGTGCCCAATGTAGATGGCTTGTGTGAGTTGATTCTCTAGGAGGCTCACAGTTCGTAGTACTCCATTCATCCAGGTGCCGCGAAGATATATCAAGACTAAAGGCAATACTATTAGTGGAGGTGGATGAAGATGGACATAGTGGAATATGTAACTCGGTGCCTAAACTGTCAGCAGGTGAAGTATGAACATCATCGACTTGGTGGATTACTTCAGAAGCCAGAGATTCCGGAGTGGAAATGTGAGCGGATCACTATGGATTTTGTTGTTGGGCTCTCACGAACTTAGAGGAAGTTTGATGTAGCATGGGTGATTGTGGATAGATTGACCAAGTCAGCGCATTTCATTCCAGTGGTAACCACTTACTCTTCAAAGCAGCTGGCTCAGGTTTACATTTGCGAGATTGTCAGGCTTCATGGAATGCCGGTATCTATCATCTATGATCGGGGTGCGAAGTTTACGTCACGATTCTGAAGAGCCGTACAACAATAGTTGGGCACACCGGTGGGGTTGAGTACATCATTTCACCCTCAAATGGACGGACAATCCGAGCGCACTATTCAGATATTGGAGGATATGCTTCGTGCCTGTGTGATGGATTTTGGGGGTTCTTGGGATCAGTTGTTGCCGCTTGTAGAGTTTGCCTACAACAACCGCTATCAGTCGGGCATTCAGATGTCCCTATATGAGGCTTTGTATGGTAGTGATGTCGCTACCCAGTGGGTTGGTTTGCACCAGGTGAGGCTAGACTATTGGGTACAGACTTGGTTGAGGATGCTTTGGAAAATGTTAAATTGATTCGAGATCAACTTCGTACAACCCAATCCAGATAGAAGATTTATGCAAATTGGAAAGCTCGTGACGTTGCATTCATGGTTGAGGAGCGGGTCTTGCTCTGGGTTTCGCCCATGAAGGGTTTTATGAGGTTCGGGAGGAAGGGAAAATTGATCCCTAGGTATATCAGGCCTTTTGAGATTCTTAAGAGGGTTGGATATGTGGCTTACAGACTTGCACTACCACTTAGTCTCTCTCCAGTTCATCTAGTGTTCCATGTATCCATTCTCTGGAAGTATCACGACGATCCGTCTCATGTGCTAGACTTTAACTCACTCCAGTTGGACAAGGATCTATCTTATGTTGACGAGCCGATGTCCATTATGGACAGACAAGTTCGAAATTGAGGTCGAGGAACATCGCTTCAGTGAAGGTTTAGTGAAGGGGTCAGCCAGTCGAGGAGGCGACTTGGGAGACCGAGCATGATATGTTCAACCATTATACTCATCTTTTCACCACTTTAGGTATGTCTCTATACTCGTTCAAGGATGAACGCTATTATAAGAGGGGGAGGATATAACAACCCGGCCGGTCATTTTGAGAGTATTATCCTCGACCCCTATTTATTTCCCCTCTACTTTATTTTTTGGCTATGTGACTTTCCGAGGCGCTTGGTGTCGGGTTCGGGTGAGTTTCAGAGTGAAATGGGACACTTAGTCTCTAAATTGGAAGCTTAAGTTGAAAAGGTTATCCGTAGTTTGACTTGTGTGAAGATGACTTCGGAATGGAGTTTTGATGGTTTCAATAGTTACGTATGGTGATTTTGGTTGTAGGAGCGTGTCCGGAATTTTATCTGGTGGTCTGTAGGTCATTTAAGCGTTAATTGGCGAAAGGTGGATATTGGTGTAGTTTTGGGAAGTTTGACCGGGGGTACACTTATTAGATATCGGGGTCGGATTCAGATTCCGGAAGCTGGAGTAGGTCCATAATGTCAATTATGACTTGTGTGCAAAATTTGGGGTCAATCGGACGTGATTTGATAGGTTTCGGCAACAGATGTAGAAGTTAGAAGTCCTAAAGTTCATTAGGCTTGAATCGATGAGCAATCCGTGTTTTTAGCGTTGTCAGATGTGGTTTTTTGAATCAAGTAGGTCCGTTATGTGTTTTGGAACTAGTTGGCATACTCGGACGAGTTCTTGGAGGCCCTGAGTTTGATTCAGATCGATATCGAAAAAAATTTTGACTTGTGCATTTTCTGAAAAATTCCAGCTTCTGATGTCTTCGCACCTACCAAGGGATTGGCAGCAGGTGCGGGCTCGCAGGAGCGATTTTGGCCTAGCCTAGCTGGGATCGCAAGTGCGATCATGTGTATGCAGAGGTTTACTCGCAGATACAGAAGTTCCTTTCACAAAAGCAAAACAGGGGAAGAAGCTTTGGGGATTGATCCGGAATCTGAATCCGTCCCGAGACGTTGGTCCGTAGGTCATTTCAGCGTTAATTGGCAAAAGGTGGATATTGGTGTAGTTTTGGGAAGTTTGACCGGGAGTAGACTTATTAGATATCGGGTCGGATTCAGATTCCGGAAGCTGGACTAGGTCCACAATGACAATTATGACTTGTGTGCAAAATTTGGGGTCAATCGGACGTGATTTGATAGGTTTCGGCAACACATGTAGAAGTTAGAAGTCCTAAAGTTCATTAGGCTTGAATCGATGAGCAATCCGTGTTTTTATCGTTGTCAGATGTGGTTTTTTGAATCAAGTAGGTCTGTTATGTGTTTTGGAACTAGTTGGCATACTCGGACGAGTTCTTAGAGGCCCTGAGTCTGATTCGGATCGATATCGGAAAACATTTTGACTTGTGCATTTTTTGAAAAATTCCAGCTTTTGATGTCTTCGCACTTACGGATGGATTGGCAGCAGGTGCGGGCTCGCAGGAGCGGTTTTGGCATAGCCTAGCTGGGATCGCAATTGCGATCATGTGTACACAAAGGTTGACTCGCAGATACAAAAGTCCTTCTCATAGAAGCAAAACACGGGAAGCAGCTTTGGGGATTGATCCGGAATCTGAATCCGTCTCGAGACGTTGGTCCGTAGGTCATTTCAGCGTTAATTGGCGAAAGGTGGATATTGGTGTAGTTTTGGGAAGTTTGACCGGGAGTAGACTTATTAGATATCGGGGTCGGATTCAGATTCCGGAAGCTGGAGTAGGTCCATAATGTCAGTTATGACTTGTGTGCAAAATTTGGGGTCAATCGGACGTGATTTGATAGGTTTCGACAACAGATGTAGGAGTTAGAAGTCCTAAAGTTCATTAGGCTTGAATCGATGAGCAATCCGTGTTTTTAGCGTTGTCAGTGTGGTTTTTTGAATCAAGTAGGTCCGTTATGTGTTTTGGAACTAGTTGGCATACTAGGACGAGTTCTTGGAGGCTCTGAGTATGATTCGGATCGATATCAGAACAAATTTTGACTTGTGCATTTTCTGAAAATTCCAGCTTCTGATGTCTTCGCACCTACGGAGGGATTAGTACCTGGTGCAGGCTCGCAGGAGCGGTTTTGGCCTAGCCTAGCTGGGATCGCAAGTGCGATCATGTGTACGCAAAGGTTGACTCGCAGATACAAAAGTCCCTCTCGCAGAAGCAAAACAGGGGAAGCAACTTTGGGGATTGATCGCAGGTACGATCCTTTTTCCTGCAGAAGAGATATCATAGGCGCTGGCCGTACTTTGGACTTAAGTGGAGATTGCACCTGCGATGGTTTTCTGTAGGTGCGGCAGTAAGGTTGCAGGTGCGACATAACTGGGCAGAAAAGAGGGATTTTCGAGGGTTTGATTCATAATCCATTTTTGGACTTAGAGAGCTCGGTGGGAAGCGATTTTTTGAGGGTTTTTAGAGAGATCATTGAGGTAAGGAATCCTAACTTGGTTTTGGTTAATTTACATGACTATTGTTAATTTCATCATTTAATTAGTGGTTTGAGTAGAAATTTGGGGGAATATAGTAAAAAATTCTTAGGCTAAAATTAGAAGAATTGAAAGGCGATTTGAAGTCGGATTTGAGTAATTCTTGTATGGCTGGATCGATATCAAATGGGTGTTCGAAATTTGTAATTTTGGTCGGGTTCCGAGACGTGGGCCCGGGTAAACCTTTTTAGGTGAATTTTCTAATTCTTGCTAAAATCATAATTTAATTATTTAGATTAGCTTCCTATAGCTATATTTATAGTATGTAATATTTTTTTACTAGATTTGAGTCGTTCGAGGTTGGGAAATCGAGGGAATGCCTTCTTAATGATTGATTGACTGAGGTTTGAGGCATGTGACTTGTCTAACCTTGTGTCGCGGAATTCCCCTTAAGATTTGATACTGTTATGTTAAATTACACTATGTGAAGACCGTGTGCGTGAGGTGACGAGTGCGTACTCGTGCTAAATGTTGAAAATCCAGTTTTTGCTAAGTAGTTTCCTTTTATTTCCTTAATTGAGTTACTCTAGCATGTGTAATCATCATGTTTAGCCTAATTTCATATGTCTACGTGTCTTATCTCTTATTTGAAAATTGTACAACATGCTTAGTTGAATTACCTGCTTCCTTGATTCTGTATTGATTATTTAATTGTGGGATTCTTTGCTTAAAATATCATTATTTCATTTGTTACGTTTTGGTTTATGTGATTATTGTTAAGCTGATTGTTTGGTTATGGGAGGTTTTTGCAATGCGGATTTTTATCGTGGCATGAGGTTTCAGCCGTGCAGATTGTTATTGTGGCACGAGGTTTCTACAGTGCATACTGTTATTGTGGCATGAGGTATCTGCCGTGCGGTTGTTATTATAAGGAAATATTGTGAGATATTTACTTTTGGGACTACGACGCGGTACCTCGGGAGTGCCCCTGTTGATTTCCTCTATTTGATGTACTGTTGTTGTCGTTGTTATTCCTTAACTTGAAAGATTCTTGGTTCCTTACGTGTTGTATTTGTCTTCTTGATTCTGTCATGACCCAAATATAAACCATGTCGTGATGGCACCTATCGTGATACAAGGCAAGCCTACTTCCTAAATTACTACTACTAATTTGATTATAAGAATTTAATAAAGACATATCCAATATTTGAATTTCTTATAAACTAAATCAACTCTAAATATAATTATAGAAAATACAGAAACAAGCCCCAAATATCGGGGTGTCACCAAGTCACGAGCATCTAAATCCATGAACTAAGATATATAAACAGTCTAACTGTCCAAAAGAAGAAATAGATGATAAAAGGAGTAACAAGGTCCTGCGGACACTAGCAGCTACCTTGCAGTCTCCAAAGATAGTCGTCTTGAACTCAACGATCGTTGCACTCTAACTCACCTGGATCTGCACATGAAGTGCAGGGTGTAGTATGAGTATAAACGACTCAGTAGTAACGGAAATAACTAAGGAACTGAGCAGTAGCGACGAGATAAGCAGAACAATCCAATTATTTATTTCCACAATTAAGTATAAACAGGGGTAAGCATGTAATTTCCATAAATCAACAAATGCTGCAAAGAAATTAACAGGTAAATGCGGCAACAACAAAAGTAAATGAAACCTAACAACAATGTCACTCCATCACTCAACACTCGACACTCAACACTCAGCACTCAACACTCAATACACACGCTCAATAGGTACATGCACTCACTAGGGGTGTACAGACTCCGGAGGGGCTCCCAAAGACCAAGCGCTAAGCACGGACAACTCACGTGCCATAATATCAATCTCTGGATCCACACGGACAACTCACATGCCATAATATCAATCTCTGGATCCGCACGGACAACTCACATGCTACACGGACAACTCACGTGCTATGGTATCAATACGTGGATCCGACTGAGGTAAACATGTATAAGAACTTCTATTACTGAGTGCAAATAATGTGAGCATGAATAAAGCCTAAGCATGATCTCTAACATGAAGGCATTCAAGTTCAACAACATGTATTACATAACACAGATAATGGCTATTAGACCTCACAGGATCACGGGACAGACCAAGTCTCAATCCCTCGTGGTATATACCCATACGCCCGTCACCTAGCGGGGGGTTATCACCTCAAAACAATGACATGCTATCAAATTCTCTGGGTTCATACCCTCAAAGCCAGAGTTAAAACTGTTACTTACCTTAACAGCGTAAAATCCTACTCCGGGATGACCTCGTCTCTGGACTCGGTCTTCAAAAGCTCCGAATCTATCCATAATCAGAATAATACTACCAACATAGGCTAAAGAATCGAATTCCACAAGAAGACTACAAAATTGGCCAAAAACCCGAATTGGGCTAAAACCTGGCCCACGTCTCGAAACCAGTCAAAACTGACAGAATCAGAATCCTCGTCCTCTCCCGAGTCTAACCATATAAAATTCACCGGAATCGGGCTCCATTTGGTCCCTCAAATCCTCACTTAAAACTCTCCAAAACTCAAGTCCTAACTCCCTCAATTTTACCCTAAACCCCTACTAATTTCATGGCTAATTAGTAAAAAAACATCATAAACATTCGTAAATAAACCCAAGTAACTTACCTCAGTGATACCTCTTGATTCTCCCTTGAAAAACATTGGCCTAAGCGCAAAACCGTTCAACAATGGTGAAGAAAGGGAAAAATTTGTGAAGTGTGACTTATATAGGTTTCTGCCCAGGGATCTCGCACCTGCGGACCCCTCCTCCCACCTGCGCAACCGCATATGCGATCCTTGGTGTGCACCTGCAACTTTCACTTATCCGCTCCATTTCCGTACTTGCGATTGCCTCCTCGCACCCGCGGGCTCGCAGGTGCGACCATGCCTCCGCACCTGCGCCAAACACCCAGTTGTCCTTTTCCGCATCTGTGGCTCCCCATCCTCAGGTGCGGAAACACCAGAAAATTCACACCAACAGTTACAGCAATTCACCAACTCCTAAAAACCAATCCGTTAACCATCCGAAATACACCCAAGGCCCTCGGGACCTCAACCAATAATTCCAACAAGTCATATATTTCCACCCAAACTTAGTTTAACGTTCGGAACACCCAAAACAACATTGAAACACCGAATCAACCCCGAATTCAAGCCTAGAAACTTCTAAGCTTCTAAAATTTGCCAACGACACCGAAACCTATCAAACCACGTCCAAATAACCTCAAATTTTGCACACACATCACAAATGACACTACTAACCTACTCCAAATTCCGGAATTCCATTCCGACCCCGATATTTAATTTTCCACGGCCGACTAAAATCGCCAAATTTCCAACTTTCTCCAATTCAAGTCTAATTCTACCACGGACCTCCAAAATATATTCCGGACGCACTCCTAAGTCTAAAATCACCTAAAGAAGCTACCCGAACCATAAAAATCCAAATCCGAATTCGTTTACTCATAAGTCAACTTCCGGTTGACTTTTCTAACTTAGCTTTCTAACTAAGAGACTAAGTGCCTCATATCACTCCAAAACTACTCCGTACCCAATCCTACAACCTCGATACAACTCAATGCAGCTAAACCACACATAAAGAAGCATAAATGGGGGAAACAGGGCTATAAATCTCAGAACGACCGGCATGTTCGTTACATCCTCCCCCTCTTAAACAAACGTTCGTCCTCGAACGAGTCTAGAAACATACCTGAAATCACAACATCTGAAGCAATAGAATCTGGTCTGGCTGGGAGGTCATATAAACGGGCCTGACCACCCCTTGATCTGCCTCCCCCTCTCGGGCGACCTATAGCTGACTGGGCTCCGCCCCTAGCTGACTAAGATTCATGCCTAAATGGATGAAATCCATCCCTAGTTGCTTGGGCAGGTGGTGGAGGAACTGGTGCTGGTGCCGTCGACCGAGTAATCCACTATGGAGTCCCACCCAACAGCATAGGGAAATATTTCATAATGTGACCAAAATCTCCACATTCGGAACAACCCCTCATCTGACGAAAATGCTGCTCTTGATGTCCAAAAGAAATACCAGATGATACCTGGGTGGTGGGGTATGATGAGAACCCTGTGCTGGCAGTGCACTGAATGATGACTGACCCTGCTGTAACTGACTCCCTGAGTAGTACCACTGAATCCACCTGGACCATGAGGCCTCTTAGCTTCAATATCAACCCTCTCCTTACCACGAACCATCTCAATCTGTCGAGCTATGTCGGCAACCTCATCAAAGGTAGAACCAGATACTCTCTCTCTAGTCATAAGAAATCGAAGCTGAAAACTGAGGCCATGTATAAACCTCCTAATCCTCTCTCGGTCTGTGTGAACCAACCAGACCACATGACGAGCCAACTCGAAGAATCTCATATCTTACTGTGTAACAAACATCTCACCCTGACGAAGCTGCTCGAAATGCTTGCGCGGCTCCTCTCTGCGGGACTCAGGTACAAACTTCTCTAGAAAGAGAACGGAGAATTGCTTCTAAGTAAGGGGCGCTGCGCCAACCGGCATACGCCTCTCATAATCCTCCCACCAATTAAGTGCAGCCCCAGAGAACTCAAAAGTAGTGAATGAGACCCCACTAGTCTCCAAAATACCTGTGGTCCGAAGCATCCTATGACACTTGTCCAAGAAACCCTGTGCATCCTCACCCTCAGCACCACTAAATGACGGAGGATAGAGTCTCCCAAACCTCTCCAATCTGCGCTGCTCATCCTCTGGCATCACAGGAGATACACAGTCATGAGCAGCTACAACCAGCTGGGCTGGAGGTGCCCCCGGCGTCTGAAGTCCCTGAACAACCTGCTCAGGTATGCAGGCGGCGGGAGTCTGAGTGCCTCCCCCGGCCTGAGAAGTAGCTGCGACCGTAGTGAATGAAGCTGCCTGAGCACGACCCGCACACACTGATAGAATCTGGTCCAGGACCTCCTGAAGGCCTGGAATAATAATAGGCACAGATGGTGCCTGAGCTGGTCCCGCCGGAACATCTAGCTGCGGGACCTGATCCTGAGTGGGGACAACTGGAGGATCTGCAGGTGCTGCCCCAGTGTTGATACCCATTTTTTCCCGTATATATTTTAAAAATGCATATGTATTTTTAGAATAGTGCATGAGAATCAATTAACATTTTTCCATAATTTTTTGTGATTTTAAAAGATTTTTAATTAATTTGTTCCATCATTTTATTATCTAAATAATTACTAATTGCATCACAAATAATTCTAAAATAATTTTATTGCTTAATTTATATCATTTATATTTATATTAAGCTTTAATTATTTTATGCATAATTATATTTACATCTTCAGGTTATAATTACAATAACTTTGTGATAATAGCCCATGTGTGCATAATTACTTTATTTTTACGCGAAAATGACTTTTTATATTTTATAATATTAAGCAATTATTTTTAATTATTTTCATACATAAATGGCATTTTCATCATTTATTATTTTTATAAATTATTAAACTAAATGGGTATTTAACATATAGCCTCTTTTATGATTTTTTTTGTAACTTAGCCCATTAACTACCCCAGCCCAATACCCTAACATTACCCAATACCCATAACCCAAACCCAGTAACCCAATTGTTATAACCCGTCCTAACCCCAGATTTAATCCTGGTCGTTGATCTCAGAAGATCAACGGTCCAGGACAATCTTTTTATTTTTAATTAACCAAACGACCTAAACCCTACTTACTTTTCCAAATCGCCGCCTTGAAACCCCTTCCCTCCTCTCTTCTCTCTCACCCTCCTTCTAACCCTAGTCCGCCGTCACTGAAACCCCTCTGATTCATGAGTTCTTTCTTCAATCTCAGGCCTTATCCGGCCTCCTATCTCTGCTGGTTGTTCGATTTTCATGTTATTTGAGGATAATCTTAAGAAGCTCGAGCCAGATTTGGTTCAAGTCTCTCATGTTCTCGATTAATCTGTCTCTATTCACCCCATGTCTGTGAGTACTATCACTTTTGTGTTTTTATGGCTTCAAATCTCTGGTTTAAACCAGATTTTCCACCTCTATTTATTTTTTGTATAAGCCTAACTATTTCTGGCCAAATCAGCTCAGGCCTCTTTAGATCTGAAGCGGTTTGAGTTAGTTTGGTATTTTTCCTTTAAGATTCTTCTATTTTTACTACTATTTTCAACCGATTACATTTTTCCCTAAAAGCTTGAGTTTCGATTTTTCAAGAGGTTTCTGCAAAAATGTTTAAAACGTTTAAATGTTCAGCTCTGGTTTTCTTCTTTACTGTTTGACTGATTTCTTTTACTTGAGTTTCATCTCTATGTCTTTACCCTTTAGGGTTTTTCATTATTTGACTCTTGGTTATAATGTTTTGCCCGTTTATTTTGGCTCTGTCATTTAAAGTGATTAACTTATTTACTTGATTAATTAGGGTTCGAAAATTCTGCTTTCCTTTTAAAACTGATATCTCCTTGACAAATTTTACCTATTCTTTCCTTATGTGTGGTTCCTAATTGGAACTACTTGCCTTAATTCTTTTGCTAGCCTGATTTATGTGCTTTGATTGCTAGAACTTACCAATAAGTGATCTTTGGATTTATTACTTACCTTATTTAGCCTCAATCTTGTCTACTGATTTATTCCGTGAAAGATGCTCCTTAATT
>MDKI01097181.1:0-10391 GCA_005239505.1 Nicotiana paniculata | reverse complement strand
TTACACATGCGCGCGTTTTTATGTTAAACAGAGGTAACATATACAAGAACAAAAACATATCTGGTCTTTTATGACCAATACCTTGTGAAAATTTAGTACTTGGTTATGAAGTATTGAAGTGCAAGAATAATAGGCTTATGTAGTAGATCAATTAGCAATTAGGAGAGTTGTGAGGGATTAGTTAGTTAAGTCGGTTGCTTAACATTGCAAAGTTTGTTATAAGAACACTGTTAAGCTCCTAAATGTAACTAACACATTTATTTTCACAAAACAGTATTTTCCCCTCTCTCTCCTCTCTTCTGAATGTTGGTTTGTTCGCTTCATAGCTATGCAATTCATTTACTTGTGCATGTTCCTTGATCTGAGTAGCTAGTAATTTTGCAAATTAACATAGTATTAGTGCAGCGCTTTTGGAATCAGAGTGTTCTTCGACGAATGAGCAGAATTAACGTTGAATGACATTGACGAAGCTCAATACCTATTGAAAATAACAAGAAATGAAGTAACATAGCTGGAACATAATCACCCAATATTTTTCCAAACACCATATGCTCCAAAAGTAATTCTAGTGCCAATTAAGCTCACATAGCCAGAAAATTATGCCATATAGAGTAGGGCAATGCAACTAGCTCTTACGGAAAGAACAAGCTTGGATTTGTGGACAGAAGTTGTGCAAAAAGCATGTATAGAGGTGAATTAGCAGAGCAATGGGAGAAATGCAACGCGATTGTATTGTCATGGATAAGTAGTACAATTGCGAGTGGATTTATACCAAGTATCATGGTTGCATTGAGTGCAAAGAAGCTATGGAGTGACTTCAAGTAAAGATTTGACAGATGCAGTCTGACTAGGATCAATCATTTGTGGACAGAAATTGCATCACTGAGGCAAGGTACAAACTCTGTAACCACCTACTATTCCAAAATGAATGATTTTGTGGAATGAACTAGACATATTATCACCAAAAAAGACTGTGATTGTGAGGAATCTAGACCATCGCTTGAACATTTATCACAGCAATGCATGTCGCAGTTTCTTATGGGCTTAAATGAAAGTTATAGTAATTTAAGGAGTAATATGTTGATGAAAAGGCCAGTGGTCAGTGTAAATGAAGCTTATGCCATAGTGACTCTGGAAGAGTCAAAGAACCCTAGGAGTGGCTGATATAAACAAGGATCCATTGACTATAATGGCAGGAAAGCCTCGGTTTAACATGCCTAAGAAAATAGGGATGACACGTGAACTATGTGGTTATAAGGGACATTTGAAGGAAAATTGCTATAAAGCAATTGGATACCCATCAGCTTTTAAGAGCAAGAAAAAGATTGATGTTGCAGGAAGAAACTGGACATCTGCTAACAATGCAAGTGCAAGGGAAACCAACAACTCTGAGAGTGAACCCCAAGAACACTACCTGACACAGGAGCAGTACAAGCAACTGGTAAGATTGCTGAACAAACATATAGGTTCATAGTGTTCCACAAATACGGAAGGTAGTGTTTCATTAATGTCCAATGACATAGAAAGGGATTGGATAGTGGATACATTTGTCACTCATCAAACCTATAATAAGGATTCACTAGATACACTTAAGATCATTGATGAATACAAAAGTATACAGTTACCAATAGGGAATACTTCTAACATTACACAAATAGAAAATGCAAAGATTCTAGGAAATCAAAAAGTGAAGAATGTACTCCATGTACCAAACTTTAAGTTTAACCTGCTATTAGTGTCAAAGCTCACCAAAGAACTCAATTTTTAGCTGCCTTTTACCCTGATTTTATGTGTTGCAGGGACTTTACATTAGCAAGAGATTGGCGATTGGTAGAGAACATCAGAGATTTTACTTAATAAAGCAAAGAGAAGTAGAAAATAAAGCATTGGTGGCAGGAACAATTGCAAAGGAATGAGCAGAAACAGTTTTATGGTACTACAGAATGGTACGTGCCTCAATAAGGTCATTACAGCAGTTTCCAGCCTTGAAGAATAAAATTTGCTATGCAGGAACAAGAAGATATGATATATGTCCTCTTGCAAAACAATGTAGGCTACAATTTCCAACTAGTGTTTCAAATTCAACTGTTATCTTCCAGTTTCTTCATTTAGATGTATGGGGACCATACAAGGTACCAACCTATGACAGAATATATTACTTTGTTACAATTGTAGATGATTATAGTAGATACACCTGGGCTTTTATGATACAGTCCAAATGTGAAGTATGTGCAGTTCTGAAAATGTTTCTGTAACGACCCGATTGATCATTTTCAGCATTTCCACTTCGCTTGGTAGTTGAGGGCACGAGTATCTATGCATGATGTACTATGACTTATGTGAATCACCGATTTTGGTTTTCAAGTTATTCGGAATCGATTTGGAAGAACGGACTTCAATATTGAAGATTTAAGTTAGAAGAGTTGACCAAACTTGGCTTTTAGCATTTGACCTCGGATTACAATTTTGATAGTTTCTTCATGTCCGAATGGTGATTTTAGACTTGGGCGTATGCCCGGATTTGCATTTGAATATTTCTAGAAGGATTCGACACGAATTGGCGAAAGATGGAAATTTGAAGGTTTGGAAAGTTCATAAGTTTGATCGAAAGTTGGCTTAGGATATCGGATTCAGATTGTGGTTCTGGAGATTTGAATAGCTTCGATATGTCATTTGAGACTTGGAAAAAAATTTGAATTTATTCCGGGTTGATTTGATATGTTTCGGCGCGAGCTTTCGAAGTTTAAAATTCAAAGTTCTTTGATTTTTTATTTAAGGCGTGATTCATAATTTTGACGTTATTATGTGTGATTTGAGGCCTCGAGCCGGTCTGTGTTATGTTACAAGACTTGTTGGAATGTTCGGACATGGTCCCGAGGGGCTCGAGCGTGTTTCAGATTGATTTCGGACCATTTGTTCTTCATATTGCATTGTTAGTTCTGCTGATATCTGGTGTGCCCAGTGTTCTTCGCGATTGTAGATTGAGGGATGCGATCGCGTAGAGGGAAAAATTGGAGCTGAGTATTTCTTCTTCGCGTTCGCGAATAACAGTCCACGTTCACATAGGTTGCTGCTATTTCTGCACTGCGTTCGCACTAGTACTCCCACGTTCGCGTAGTAGTTTGGACTATGATGGGCCGTGGCTTCTTCTTCTTCGCGTTCCCATTGTGTATGCTGCGATCACATAACTCAATGAATTTAATCATCATGTTCGCATGGTCTATTGCACGATCGCGTGAGGTATTTTGTGAGGCTGCTGAGCTTGTTCTTCCCGATCGTGAAGAGTGTCCCCCGATCGCGTAAGGTATTCCTGTCTAGTGAATATATAGTACTCTATTTCGGGGGTTTCGACCATTTTTGCATATTTTGAGCTATGGAGCTCGGATTAAGGCGATTCTTGAAGCAACTTTCACCATGTGGATTGGGGTAAATGTTCTTTACTCATTTTTTGGTTTTATACCATGAATCTATCTTCATTTTTTGTATTTGATCGAGGATTTCAAAAGAGAAATTAGGGGTCTTTATTTTAACTTTCCTAAAGTGAATTTTTGAGTTTTAAACATCGATTCGGAGTTGGATTTGAGTGAAACTAGTATGGTTGGACTCATAACTGAATGGATTGTCGGATTTTGTGAGAGTTCTCGGGTTCTGAGGTGCGGGCCCGGGTTGGACTTCTTGGATGATTTTGGGCTTTTGATTAAATATTTGACCTTTATCGATTGAGTTTGTTTCCTTTAGAACTATTTGATGTATTCGAGTTGCTTTTAGCTAGTTTCGAGCCGTTCGGAGGATGATTTGAGCGGGGTGACACTTCTAGTGTATCAATTTGGCTTGTTGGAGGTAAGTGTCTTGCCTAACTTTGTTAAGGGAATTTTTCCTATTATTTAACATTATTTGCTACATGCGAGGGTGATACATATATGAGGTGACGAGCATATATGCATGTACCAGGGTTAATCATGCTCGGGGGTAGATTATGCTATGAATTGTGCCTTGTAGGATTACATGGCCTTCTTGCTTCATGTCTTACTCGACTCATAGATACTAAGAATGTAGAATTAAATGTTAGAAACCAAGATTTAGTTTATTATAACTTGATCAAAATTTGGCAAAATTCTGAGAAAAACATTGATGTGCCTAATTAGTTCATCATTATGCTTGATCATTAATACATTGTTACGACCGATATTCTTGAGATATTAGATTCTATACTCGTGTTGTAGATCATTTTTTAGATTTGTTGAAATACTCGAATAATAAGGTTCTTCAGGGTTTATTGAATTATTGTTTGCTTGAAAGTTGTGAATGAGGTTTATTTGGAATATTCATTTAAACACTCTCCTTGACGTTATTTATGCTACCTACC
Organism: Nicotiana paniculata; assembly: GCA_005239505.1. Classification (NCBI taxonomy): domain Eukaryota; kingdom Viridiplantae; phylum Streptophyta; class Magnoliopsida; order Solanales; family Solanaceae; genus Nicotiana; species Nicotiana paniculata. Next base: position 6,025 of record MDKI01097181.1, on the reverse strand, counting down.
TTGTTTGACATTAATATGCATGTTCTTGGTTAGGAAGAGTATAAAGCACGAAGGATGATGCCGTGCCATTATATATATGTTATCATGTGAGGAAAAGTGTAAAGCCATGAAGGGTGATGTCGTGACATATCATTTGAGAGTAAAAGCACGAAGGGTGATGTCGTGCCATGTTATGTGAGTGTAAAGCACGGAGTGTGATGCCGTGCCATTTCATTTGAGAGTAAAAGCACGAAGGGTGATGTCGTGCCATGTTATGTGAGTGTAAAGCACGGAGTGTGATGCCGTGCCATTTCATTTGAGAGTAAAAGATCAAAGGGTGATGACGTGCCATTGCATTTATATTATCATGATTTTTATTGTATCACGAGTTCATGGCATGAAGGGTGTTTTTGTGCAGGTGAGGACGAGGGACATGCATTATGTTGTGATATTCTTTCTTTGTAGATATGTTCATGCCTTTTCCTTGAGCTGTTATTGTCATATTTATGGTTATTATGTGATTTTTTGTTACTGTTCTGTCTTTGTTCTCTATCTCAATTGTTGTTGTTTTGCCCATGCCTTCTACTTTCTTAACTTGCAAATACCATGCCTACTTTCTACTGTTACAATTACAACCATGTCGTATTTATTTTGTTGCACTTTAGTACATGCCTTCTACTATGTTAGTCATCCATGCCTCTACTTGTTAATTTATAAAGATCACGTGTTCCCTTCTTATTTGTTATATCTATATCTAGGCCTCTACCATGCTAGTTAGTTGAAGTTTATATTCTTCTTTCCCAATTGCTTTCATTACTCATGTGCTTTCCGCCTAGTATTATTGTTGTTGCCCATATGTATATCCGTGTTCATTATTGCTACTTGCGTATTTCCTACTTTATCTTTTCTGCTATCTGTAATTTTGCCATCCGGTTGATACTGTTATATTCATATTTGGTGAGGATGAGACAAATGCACGAAGGGAGTTGCCGTGCAATTGACTTGATGTTTGAGTACATTCCTCACGCTATGAAAGTTATGGAATGACTTCGTGGTTTATTGGTTTTCGCTCTAAGGAAAAGATTGGCCAAGATATTAGAAAATGTTAAATTGGGATCTCCTCTAATACTCATTTATTGCTTTGCATATTCATTTCGTGTACTCTTTTCTGTTATATCATAATATAGTTCTATTGCTAGTTTTTGGTACATGTCGTATTAGTGAGTATCTTTTAACTAAAATGCCTTATCACTACTTCGACGAGGTTAGAAAATATACTTACTAGGTACACGGGGTCGCCTGCACTCATACTACACTTCTACACCTTGCGTGCACATTTTGGAGCGAGGCTGCTAGTGATGTCGGGAGCTGACTCTGAAGATTTTCGTGCATTCCGGAATATAGCTGCCACTTGTCCTATGTAGCTTTAGATTTTGCTAATCTGTTTATGTAACTTTTAAACAGATAATGCATTTATTTGTACTAGATTTGTAAATTTCAAATTCGTAGAAGCTTGTGATTCGTACTACCAGTCCTTGGGTTAATATATAAATGTTCATATAATTCTTCACTATTTTTCTATAAATCTCATTCGGATTTTATTGAGTGTCAGTTGACTTACCTAGAGGGTCGAGTTAGGTTCCACCACGACTAGTGGACTTTGGGTCGTGACAAGTTAGTATCAGAGCACTAGGTTCATATGTTCTATGAGTCATGAGTAAGTGTCTAGTAGAGTCTTGCAGATCGGTATAATGACGACCATACCTATCTTCTGGAGGCTACATGACAGTTAGGAAAATTTCCCCATTCTTTCTTCCTTATCGTGCGGCCTTGTTTTAGCTTGAAATATATGACTTCGACTCTTCCCAATCGATCACATGTGATGTTGTCCACTTAGTATTCATTATGCGCCGATGATCAATGATGCTGCAGATGGATCAAGAAGTGCTATGGATGCTTGATTATCATCACGATGTGCTGTCTAGCCTTCTGAGAAGATGCAATGTTAAATCTTCCAGTCGTTCATTTGTGGTACGAGGCAGGTTCTTATATGTGGTTGGTAAGCACAAATTTGGGAAAGACTGGCTGGTGGCCTAGATGTTGTGATTAAAGAGGGTTCATGGTAAGGCGTCGAGTTGGGTATAGCCATTGAGCCACCTCCTTCATGATGAGTTGGGATCGTGTGTTTCTTATAAGGTTTCCATTAGGTGGGGTGCAAATATTATCATTTCAGAATATTTGGGGAAGTTGTTTAACTATTGCAAGGATAGATAAGCGCTTGGCAGATTCTTCAGACCGGTATTTTGTAAGTTTTGAAGTAATCAACTAAATCGCCGTGTGGGATTGGGACATGCTATGAGGATGTGGAATTTGGATTGCCGACGATGTGTTCTATGACTTCAGCTAAGTGTGGAGTTTGATAATGATAATGGAATTGTAGGATCATTCTTTGTATCAGTTTTCAAGCCGATGGATTGCTTGGTTATTTCTTCGAATAGTCATATTCTGGTGGAGCACAGGTTGGTTGGTGCGTATTAGCTGTGTATGGTGAGTGGTTTTGAGAAGGTCCTGACAATTTCAAGATCATATGAGCATTTAAGGACTTCTGAATGTGTGTATAGGCAGTGTTTGAGATCGGTAGCGAATGTTGATCGGATCTGCGGTATTTCTTTATCAAGAAAAATCTACATGACAATATTGGAGAGATGCAAGAAATGACTTCGAGATTCACAGAGGTTTCCTTCAGAGTGAGAATATCAGATTAATTTATTTTCGGATTGGCAGTATGTGACTCGGTTGAGTTAGAGGTGATCAGTTCTAGTGAGTCGATTATGTTTTAATGAGTTCCGAAGAATTCATCATGGTTATGACCACAGACGGAGGGGGTGTTTGCTACATGTATAGAAGTTATATTGTGTTTGTGGTGATTTTCTCTTAGATTGAGTTAAATGAGAGGCTTGCGGTTGACGAGATGTTCGATTTGCTCATGGTTCGGAGTTGATTATAGAACTTTTGTAGTGTCGCGAGTTAGCATGTTAGAGGTGGTGCACTATGTGGGATTGAAAGCGTAATGATCTATCCGGTCGTTTCGAGAGTTATAGCCCTGTTTCCCCTATTTCTACTTCTTTTTGTGTTCTTCAGATATATTATGATATGTCGGGTTAGTTGGTTCAGGTCGGAGCGGTTTTGGAGTGAATTGAGATACTTAGTCTCTTTATTAGAAGCTGAAGTTGGAAAAGTCAATAGGATGTTGACTTATGTGTAAAGAATCTTGGATTTAAATTTATATGGTTCTGTTAGCTCTGTTAGGTTAATTTGGACTTAGGATCATGTTCGGAATGTGATTTGGAGGTCCGTAGTGGAATTAGGCTTGAATTGGCGAAAGTTGAAAATTTGGCGATTTTGGTCGGCATTGGAAAATTTGATATCGGGGTCGGAATAGATTTTCGAATGTTGGAGTAGGTTCATGGTGTCATTTGTGACGTGTGTGTGTAAAATTTGAGGTCATTCAGACGTGGTTTGATCGGTTTCGGCATCGTTTGCGGAATTTGGAAGTTTAGAAGTTCTTAGGTTTGAATCTGAGGGTAATTTGGGTTTTAGATGTTGTTTTGAGTGATTCAAAGGTTTGAATAAGTTCGTATGATGCTATGGGACGTGTTGGTATGTTTGGTTGAGGTCCCGAGTTCCTCGGGGTGATTCCAGGTGGTTAACGGAAGGTTTGGAACTTGGAAAATGCAGCTGAAGCTGCAGGTTCTGGTGTCTTCCGCACCCTCGGAGTGGGAGCCGCAGGTGTGAGCCCGCAGGAGTGACTAAGGAACCGCAGATGCGGCGATGGAGGACCTATAGTTGTTAAGTAATCCTGCACTTGCGAGAGTTGCAGATGCAGGTAGGCATGCGCAAGTGCGAAATAGAATCGGCAGGTGCTCGGTAGTTTCCGCACCTGCGATCAATCGAGAGTTGCAGAAGCGGTCCGGGGGTTTAAGTGACTTTACGCAGAAGCCGAGCTTTGTCTGCAAATGTGGCATCGCAGAAGTGACAAAGGGGCCGCAGGTGCGGTTTCACTGGGCAGAATGTATAAATAGAGGACTCAAGATTTTTCTTCATTTCCACAATTTTGAACTTGGACTTTGGAGCTTTTGAGGTGATTTTTGAAGGAAATTCAAGGCTATTCACTGAGGTAACTCCCTTGAGCCTAAGTATCCTTAGCTATGGTGTTTTTTCGTTTATTTCTCACCTAATTAGTGGGGTTTTGGAGTGAAATTGGGGGTCAGGGCTTGGGATTTTGGGGAGTGGATTTTGGGGATTTGACAGACCAAATTATGTCGGATTTTGATGAATTTAGTATGGTTAGACTCGTGAGTGAATGGGCTTTCGGATTTTTTGATTTTTATCGAGTTTCGAGACGTGGGCCGGGGAGGGGGGTGGTGGTTGAGCCGAATTAGGATTTTTTGGTCTAATTTGATAGCTTTCGTTTGGGATAGACCCCTTAAACCTATTGTGATGGTGTTGTACTATTTATGACTAGATTCAGAGCATTTAGAGGCCGATTCAATAGGGAAGGGCATTTCGGAGTAGGATTCTCCGCCGTTGAGGTACGTAACGGTCTTAAATATGTTCTTGAGTGTATGAAACCCCAAGAAATTCATATGATGTGGATACATAGAGGTGACGGGTGTGTGAGCGTGCACCGTGTGGGATTAAGACTTGGTCCGTCCCGGGAGACTGTAAAGTCGAATAGCTCATTGTTATTACTTGTTCATCTTGTTTTGAGCTATTGACTATCTTACATGTTTCAAACCATGCTTAGGCTATATGATAACACTGTTGGGACCTGCATTGGTCGTGAATTGTTGAATTGACTGCTAAATTATTGTTTTGTACTCAGTCACCGTTTTATTTATGCATTATATCTCAACTCTCTCTCTCATTTCTTGATTAATAGTTGATGTATTCTCTGTTTGTGCTGTTTATTGTGATATTCGGTGAGGCTGGAGAGGCTAGTGACTGAGATGGGGCCTGAGTACCGGGTAGAGAGCTTTGTAAGATATATTGGATCGGGTTGCAAGCCGCAACAATATTGGATCGGGTTGCAAGCCGCAACAATATTGGATCGGGTTGCACGCCACAACAAGCCTTCGGGCCATATATCGGATCAGGCTGCACGCCGCTGCAGTACTTGGATCAGGTTGCATGTCGAAGAAATATAAGGATCGGGCTGCACTCCGCTGCAGTATTGGGTTAGGCTGTACGCCGCAACAATACAACGCTTGGAATGTAGGAGCCCCTCCGGAGTCTATACACCCCTAGTGAGCGCAGGTACATTTGATTGTGAGTATTGAAGCTGAGGGCCAAGTGATTGAGCTGTGGAGATAGATGAGTGACAGTAGCCCTCTGAGGCTATACTCGCTCTTATTTGTTGTTGTTGTGAAATTTTCTGGAGGGCTTATATTGTTTTACCTGAGTTCGAAATGTTTTGATTTAAAACACCAAATTGAAAGCATGCCTATTTCTTTTTGCTGAAATTACTGAAATGAACTATATTTGTGTAGCTCGTCACTGCTTCTCAGTTCCTTATTTAATTATGTTACTTACTGAGTTGGAAGTAATCATGTTACTCCCTGCACCTTGTGTGCAGATCCAGGTGCGACGGACGTGGAGGTCATTGAGGTCGTGCGCAGTTGATTTTTCGGAGATTTACGAGGTAGCTGCCGGCGTTCGCAGACCTTGTGCTCCTTCCTTATTATCTTTCTTTCTCTGTATTGATATTTAGATGCAGACTATTGTAAGCACTATCTTTTAGATTTAAAGTCTAGTTGCTCATGAGTTGGTCACACCCGATGTTTGGAGCTAGTATTCCGCACTTTATTTCTATTTTGAGTTTAACCTTGAGTTTTATGAAAGATTCCTGATATGAAAAGTTTTACATTACTATTTTATTGATTGTTGAAGTATCTTTGGTAAATCGGCTTCCCTAGTACCATCTATAGGCGCCATCACAACATTTTGGTTTTTTGGGTCGTGACAGAAAGGTTGCATGCACCAGGTT
>ML316578.1:0-16048 GCA_005239505.1 Nicotiana paniculata | reverse complement strand
AATCCTTTAAAATTACAGAAAATTATGAAAAAATACTAGTTGATGCTCATGCACTATTTTGAATGTATATATGTATTTTTGAAGTATATATGAAAAAAATTGGGTATCAACAACATGGACATCATGGCTAAAGAGAAAAAATAACAGGAAGTAACAAGTTTTTCCATAAATATAGATATACATAAATTCTTATCATTTCAGTGGACAACTTGTATTATAAGGCATTTTTAAACAATTCAAGCTACAGTAGTGCCAAGCAAATAGCATGCGTAGACAATGTCGTGGGCGTACGATCTGATCTAACATAATAATAAAATATGCACTGTTGGAGGGTCGAACGACGCAAATCATAGATGCATCTATTACCCCGCTCGCGGATCATACATGCGACGCGGTCAACACAATCAAGCACGTCAAGCAGGAAAATCAAGGATTTATCAAAGAAGCAGGTACTCAAGAAATGTCAACTTTTCTTTAATGGTCAAAAGATATTGTTCAATCTATTAGAATTTATTTACCAGTTGACATGATCTAAGCAAATTAAATTTACCATAAAGTTTCACGTATAACAATAAGCATGCTTTTGGGTTCTAGGCTACCCGAACTTAAGCATTATAGTAGCTATGCACGGACTCTCATCACCTCGTGCGTACGTCGCCCCCATAAATAATAGCACATAATTAATTACTTCATAATGGGGACAATTCCCTCTTACAAGGTTAGAAAAGAGACTTACCTCATTTCGAGCCTACTTCCAACTCAAGAATGCTCTGAAACCCTCAAACCGGAGCTGCAAAATCCGAAACTGTTCAAATAGTGTAAAAACCAAATCATTATAGGCTTACAAGTTCTTATTCTAGCTATTAAAGTGATTATCCAACCCAAAATGCAAGATTCCCAAAATTCACCCCGGGGTCCACGTGCCTGGATTCCGGAAATTCTTAAGGGAAGTTGTTACCCATAACCTAAGGATCAATAATATATGATTTTTACTAGATTCCATAACTAATTTCATGATTAAATCCTATTTTTATCAAAACCCTAGGTTTTACTCTAAACCCACAATTTTCACTAATCTTCATGTGTTAATCTACCCAAAATCCAAGTATTAAACTCACATTAAGTAGGAATAACTTACCTTTCAAATGCTAAGTTGAAATCCCTCATTTGGAAGCTCCTAAATTGCCCAAGGATGTGATAAATGACCCTAAATAAGCCTAAGTCCCGTTTTTAAAACACCTTACTGCCTCCAGTCTTTTTTGCACCTGCGGCATGTGGACCGCACCTGCGATTTCGCTTCTGCAGACCATTATCCGCATCTGCGGAAGAGGAAAAGCGGTCATGGATCGCACCTGTGGCACCGCTTCTGCGAAAAAAGGGCCGCTTCTACGGAACCTGGGCATCCGCTCAAAGGCCGCATCTGTGAGAGGTCGACCACTTCTGCGGTCTCGCACTTGCAGTTGGCCAACCGCAGGTGCGGTCGCACCAGAACTGGTACACCAGCAGCTCATCTTGAGCTTGGACTCGCCTCGCGCGACATCCAAATGGCATCCGAGGCCCCGTACAAACATACCAAAAAGTTCTAAATCATGAAACGGACTTGCTTGAACCTTCGGAACGTCCGAAAAAACATCAAAACCAAGAATCACACCCGAAAACCAATTGAATCAAACTTATCAACTTTAAGTTCTTAAATCTACTTCCAACACACCGAAACGTACTTATACGACTCGGAATGATACCATATTTTTCGTTCCAGTCTTAAATGCCATTACAGAACTATTCCCGTTCTCGAAATTCCGTTTGGACCTAGATATCATCAAAACACATTCCAAACCACAATTATAGAACTTCAAGAATCATATTTCGCTATTTGGCGTCGAAACCCTCCCGGGTCATCCAAAACACGTTCCGAACATACACCCAAGTCTGAAATCATCATACGAACCTATTGGAACCTTGAAATTCCGATTCCAACGTCGTTTACTCAACATGTTGACTGAAGTCAAACTTGCCCTTTTATGCCAACCTTAAGGAACCAAGTGTTCCAATTTTAACCCAATTGTTCCAAATCCTGAACCAACCATCCCCGCAAGTCATAAATATATAAAAGCCAATATGGGAAGTTGTATTTAGGGGTACATGGTTCTAGGAAGAAAAATAACCGGTCGGGTCGTTACATTTACACTGTCTAACTGACTTTTAAACAAATGTTCATCCTCGAACGAGTCCAGAATCATACCTGGAGAGCCGAACAAGCGTGGATATCTGCTCTGCATATCCTCATTGAACTCCCAAGTCGCCTCCTCGACTGGTTGGCCCCTTCACTAGAACTTCACCGCTAAAACCCTATTAGACCTCAACTGGCTCTCCTGCCTATTAACAATAGCAACTGTCTCCTCCTCGTAGCCCAACCTCTCGTCTAGATGAATGGTACTGAAGTCTAACACATGAGACAAGTCGGTATGGTACCTCCAGAGCATAGATACGTGAAAAACTGGATGAACACCTGATAAGCTGGGAGGTAGAGCATGCTCATAAGAAACCTCCCCAACTTGCCTCAACACCTCAAATGGACCTATAAACCTTAGGCTCAACTTGACCTTCTTCACGAACCTTATAATGCCTTTCATCGGCGAGGTTTTCAAGAGAACCTTCTCGCCGACAATGAATGATACATCACGCGCCTTCTGATCCGTGTAACTCTTATGTCTGGACTGTGCCGTATGAAGTCTCTCCTGAACCAACTTTACCCTTTCCAAGGTGTCCTTTAGAAAATTAGTACTGTATAACTTAGCCTCGTCAGGCTCAAACCACCCGATGGGGGAACAACATCGCCGACCATATAAAGCCTCAAATGGATCCATCTCAAGGCTGGATTGATAGCTGTTGTTGTAAGCGAATTCGGCCAAGGGGAAGAACTGGTCCCACTGCCCTCCAAAGTCAATCATGCATGCCCTGAGATGTCCTCTAATATCTGGACTCTCCGCTCCGACTGCCCATCGGTCTGGGGATGAAATGTTGTGCTGAGATCTACATGGGTGCCCAACTCACTCTGTACGACTCTCTAGAAATGCAAGGTGAACTGAGGACCTCTATCTGATATGATGGACACATGTACACCACCGAACTATCTCCCGGATGTAGATCCGGGCCAACCTCTCTGAAGTATAAGTAGTGGCTACTGGAATGAAGTGTGCCGACTTGGTCAACCTGTCCACAATAACCCAAACTGCATCAAACTTCCGCAAGGTCCGCGGCAACCTAACTATGATATCCATAGTGAAGCGCTCCCATTTCCACTCAGGTATAGGCATCTTCTCAAGTAGGCCTCCTGGCCTCTGGTTCTCATACTTAACCTGTTGGTAATTTAGACATCTCGGTCACATGCTCCAATATTCCCTTCTTTATCCGCCACCACTAGTAGTGCTGCCTCGGTTCACGATACATCTTCGTAGCACTTGGATGAATAGAATACCTTGAACTGTGTGCCTCCTCTAGAATCCTCTTCCTCAGGACATCAACATTAGAAACACATAGGCGACCCTGAAGTCACAGAACACCATCCTCGCCAATAGAAACCTCCTTGGCACCACCCTATAGTAGCGTCTCTATGAGAATTGCCAAGTGCAGATCATCAAATTGCCAGGCCTTGATCTACCCCAATAATGAAGACTGAGCAACAACACATGCAAGGACTCGGTTGGGCTCTAAAATGTCCAGCCTCACAAGTCTGTTAGCTAAGGACGGAATGTCCAAGGATAGTGTCCTATCCTCCCCTGAAATGAATGCCAAGCTACCCATACTCTCCACCTTCCTGCTTAAGGTGTCTGCAACCACATTCGCCTAGCATGGATGATAAAGAATGGTGATGTCATAATCCTTTAGTAACTCAAGCCACCTACGTTGCCTCAAATTAAGATCCCTTTGCTTGAACAAGAGTTGTAGATTGCGGTGGTCTGTATAAACCTCACAAGATACTCCATACAAGTAATGCCTCCAAATCTTAAGAGCATGAACAATTGCTGCCAACTCTAAATCATGCATGAGGTAGTTCTTCTCATGAATCTTTAGCTGACATGAAGCATATGCAATAACTCATCCCTCATGCATCAATACACATCCCAGGCCAACGCGTGAAGCGTCACAATAAACTGTATATATCCCTTAACCAGAAGGCAACACTAGAACTGGTGTTATGGTCAAAACGGTCTTGAGCTTCTAGAATCTCGCCTCACACTCGTCGGACCATCGGAACGGGGAACCCTTCTGGGTCAATCTAGTTAGAGGGTATGCAATGGATGAAAAACGCTCCACAAACCGATGATAATAACCTGTCAATCCAAAGAAACTCCTGATCTCGGTCGCTGAAGTGGGACGTGGCCAACTCTGAACTGCTTGAATCTTCTTAAGATCCACCTTGATACCCTCTCCGGATACCATATGCCCCAAGAATGCCATAGAATCTAACCAAAACTCACACTTGGAGAACTTAGCATACAACCTTTGTTCTCGTAGAGTCTGAAGCACTACTCTCAAGTGCTGCTTGTGCTCCCCCAGGATACGTGAGTAGATCAAGATGTCATCAATGAAGAAAATGACAAAGGAATCAATATAAGGCCTGAACACCTTGTTCATCGAATCCATAAATGTTGCTGGGGAATTAGTCGAGCCAAAGGACATCACAAGGAACTCATAATGACCATATCTAGTATGGAAGGTCTTCAGAAAATCTAAGTCCCGAATCCTCAATTGATGGTACCCCGATCTCAAGTCAATCTTAGAAAACACCGTAGTACCCTGCAATTGGTCAAAAAAATCATCGATGCGTGGCAACGGGTACTTGTTCTTGATGGTAAATTTGTTCAACTGGCAGTAATCAATACACATCCGCATAATCTCATCCTTTTTCTTCACAAATAACACTGGAGCACCCCAAGGCGATACACTCGATCTGATAAACCCCTTAGCTAGCAACTCCTTAAGTTGTTCTTCCAATTCTTTTGGAGCCATACGGGAGAGTGGAATGGACATAGGCTGGGTTCCTCGAGCCAATTCAATACAAAAATTAATATCATGCTCTGGCGGCATGCCTGGGGGGTCAGAAGGAAACACATCGGCGAAACCCCAAACTATTGGCACTGAATCAATCGTCGGAGACTCTGCGGTGGTGTCCCATACATAAGCGAGATAATCCAGAAAACCCTTCTCGACCATACGTCGAGCCTTCAGAAAAGAAATAACCTGACTAGTTGCACTAACTGAGGAACCTCTCCTCTCCAATCTCGGCAACTTAGGCATAGCTAAAGTAACAGTCTTGGCATGGAAATCTAGGATGGCGTGATAAGGAGATAGCCAGTACATGCCTAGGATGACCTCAAATTCGGTCATATCAAGTAACAAGAGGTCCGCTCTGGTCTCGAACCCACCGAATGTGACCACACAGGACCGATAGATCCGATCCACAACCATAGAATCGCCCACGGGAGTGGCCACATAAACAGGAGTACCCCAAAGACTCACGAGGAATATCCGAGAAAGGAGCAAACAGAGATAATACATATGAATAGGTAGATCCTGTATCAAATAATATTGAAGCCTCCCTACCGCAGACGTAGATAATACTTGTGATAATTGCATCTGAGGCCAATGCATTGGGTCTGGATGGAAAAGCATAGAACCTGGTTGGAGCGCCGGCTGGCTGGCCTCCACTTACTGGACAGAAGCTAGCTGAGCTCCCCCTACCTGACCTCCACCTCTAGGACGACCCCTGCCCACCTGCCCTCCACCACTAGGTGGCCGGACTGCTGGTGCTGCAATCATAGGCTGAGACTCTGCTGAACTACCTTGCCCCGGAGCCTGGGGCAAGTCCTCTTCATGTGGTCTGGATCACGACACTTATAACAACCTCCCGGTAGCATAGATTGCTACCCTGAATACTGGCCCTGGTGGCTGGAATACCCACCGAAGGAACCCTGAATGGATGGGGGACGGTACGAACTCTCTGGAATGGCACTAAAATAGGCGCTGGAAGAACCCTAATGACTAGAATACCCATCAAAGGAACCCTGAATAGCTGGCGGGCAATAAGAACTCCCTAGCATCGCACTGAAATAAGGCCTCACTGGAGCACCTCGAGGAGATGGTGGTGGTGGTGCTGAATATGGGGGCCTGCTGGGCTGGCCCCTCCCAAACTGACCTCTGCTCCTAGCCGGAGCACCTCTAAAATCTCCAAAAAACTGATCCCTCTTATCCTGTTGTCCCTGCTCTCTACTCCTCAGATGATATCCTTCAATCCTACGAGCGATCTCCACTACTAGATAATAAGGAGTCCCCATCTCCACCTCTCAGGACATGTTGGCCCTAATACCAGAGTGCAGCCCACCTACAAACCTTCGCACTCTCTCCGCATCAATAGGAAGTATCATAAGTGCATGATGAGACAACTCAGAAAACCTCGCCTCGTAGTCGGTCACTGACATATGACCCTACTTAAGCTTCTCAAACTGGTACCGCAGCTCTTTCCTCTCAGAGGGTGGAATATAAATATCTAGAAAAAGCTACGTGAACTGCTCCCAAGTGATAGGGGGAAACCCCGCTGGTCTGCCAAGAACATAAGACGGTCACCACTTACGGGCCCTACCCTCCAGCTGAAAAGTGGTGAAGTCAACCCCATGAGACTTCAGTATCCTCATGTTATGTAGTTTGTCCCTGCACCTATCAATGAAATCATGAGCATCCTCATGACGCTCATCCCCAAAGACAGGAGGGTGTAGTCTAGTCCATTTGTCTAATAACTTCTACGGATCACCGTCCGCAGCTGGTCTACGCTCAGGTGCTACTACTGCAACTGGTTGGGGCCCGTCCGTGGGTAGTGTACCCAGAGTCTGATAAACCACAGTTGCAGGGCCTGGGGCCTGGGTAGTAGGGGTCTGTGCTCCCCCTCCTGCCTGAGATGTGGGCAGGCCCGCTGGAAATAAACCAGCCTGGGTCATAGTGTCCATGAACCGCATCATACGGCCCATGACCTCCTTTAAGCCCGATGTTGTCATGAAATCCACCAAGGTAGGATCTACTACGGGCACCTCACCCTTCTCCTCAACGATAGGATCCTATACTGGACCCACTAGTTGTGCTGCTGGGGCAGCTCTGGGACGCCCTCGTCCCCTACCTCGGGCCGATGCCCTCCCCTGGCCTCTGCCTCGGCCTCTGACAATGGGGGGAGCAGCTCCTCCCGGGTCCGGAACGTCAGTCGTACGCGTCCTCACCATCTGTGAGAGAATAGAAGAATGAAAATTTAGTATACCATCAGTTGCACAATAGAAGATGAATAAAGAGTAATTTCCTAACACCCTATAGCCACCCGAATATAAATACAGACGTCTCTGTACCGATCCGCAAGACTATTAGGTTTTCCCATTACTTGTGAGACCTACGTGAACCTAGTGCTCTGATACCATGTTTTCATGACCTAAATTCCATTCTAGGTCGCGATGGCGCCCAACCCCGAAGTTAGGCAAGCCAACACTATTTATCAAGTGAATCCCATCTTATTTTATTAAAGACCTTTCCAATAATATCTTAAGTTAAATTACTAAGAATATATAAAAAAAAAATACGAAGGCAATATAGATTGAAATGATAAAAGGAGTCAAGTTTAAATAATTACATCCGCAAAAGAAAAGTCCACGAAAGTGTGTGCCAGGAACTAGTGTCACAAGTGTTTGGGCATCTAGTGGAATGAACAAAAGTATACATCTACTCTAATTTCTGGAATAGAATAGACAAAATAAGAAAAAGGTAAGATTCCAACGCGCTGTTGAACGGCATCAGGATAAGCGGCTCACCGTGGAATCTCTGCCTCAGTATCAAGAGCATACTCCGAACTGGTAACCAGATGGACCTTCCTCGGAACTTGTACAATTAAGTACAGAAGTATAGCATGACTAATTAAACATTATGTACCCAGTAAGTATCCAGTCTAACCTCGAAGAAGTAGTGACGAGGGGTTAACTTGACACTTACTAGGGCCAAACAATATACTTAAGCATGTGACTACGCATGAATATCAAGGCCAAATAGCAGAAAATAATAGAAAATAACGAGCTTTTCTATAAATATAAACGTCCATAAATTCCTGTCATTTCAGTTGACAATTTATATTCCAAGGCATTTTAAGCAATTCAAGTCACAGTAGTGCCAAGCAAAAAGCATGCGCAGATAATGTCGTGGCGTACAACCCGATCTAACATAATAAAAAAATGTGCACTGCCGGAGGATTGAACAGCGCGAACCATAGATGCATGTATTACCTCACTCGTGAATCATACATGCGATGCGGTAAATGTAAATACACACATTCAAACAGTCAATCAAGAATTCACCGGGGAACATTTATCCAAGGAAAAATCAATCCTATTTTCACAATTAAGAAAAAAAATGAAGTTTAACTTATTTAGAAATNCCCCCCCCCCCCCCAAATATTAGCACATAAATAATCATTTCATCTATGAGGACGATTCCCTCTTACAAGGTTAGAAAAGAGACTTACCTCGTTTCTAGACTACTTCCAACTCAAGAATGCTATGAGACCCTCAAACTGGAGCCGCACAATCAAAAACTATTCAAATAGTGTAAACACCAAATCATTATAGGCTTACAAGTTCATATTCTAGCTATTAAAGTAATTATCCAACCCCAAATGCAAGATTCCCAAAATTCACCTCGGGCCCACGTGCTTGGATTCCGGAAATTCTTAAGGGAAGTTGTTACCCATAACCTAAGGATCAATAATATATGATTTTTACTATATTCCATAACTAATTTCGTGGTTAGATCCTATTTTTATCAAAACCATAGGTTTTACTCTAAACCAAGTATTAGACTCACATTAAGTAGGAATAACTTACGTCTCAAATGCTAAGTTGAAATCCCTCCTTTGGAAGCTCCAAAATTTCCCAAGGATGTGATAAATGACCCCAAATAAGCCTAAGTCCCATTTTTAAAACACCTTACTGCCTCCAGTCTTTTTCGCACCTGCGGCGTGTGGAGCTCACGCCCGAAACAACATCAAAACCAATAATCACACCCTAAAATTAATTCAATCAAACTTATGAACTTTAAGCTCTTACATCTAGTTCCAACACGCCGAAACGTACTTATACTACTAGGAATGATACCAAATTTTGCGTACAAGTCTTAAATGACATTACAGAAGTATTCCCGGTCTCAAAATTCTGTTTGGACCTGGATATTATCAAAACACATTCCAAACCACAATTATAGAACTTCAAGAATCATATTTCGCTATTTGGTGCCGAAACGCTCCCGAGTCATTCAAAACCCATTCTGAACATACGCCCATGTCCGAAATCATCATACGAACCTATTGGAACCTTCAAATCCCGATTTCGATGTCGTTTACTCAACATGTTGACCGAAGTCAAACTGCCCTTTTAGGCCAACCTTAAGGAATCAAGTGTTCCAATTTCAACCCAACTCTTCCAAATCCCGAACCAACTATCCCCGCAAGTCATAAATCAGTAAAAGGAAATATGGGAAGTCTTATTTAGGAGTATGTGGTTCTAGGAAGCAAAACGATCGCTCGAGTCGTTACATTTACACTGTCTAACTGACTTATGTGCTTTATATTACAGACAATGGTTCGATCACGTGGTAGAGTCGATACTTCGAAAGGGAGAGGTGAACCCTCCCGAGGTTGAGGAAAGGGCACTCACCTACTAGGAGAGGTATGTCCACAGAGCCCTCAGGATTTAGCTCATATGCCCCATCTAGGGAAGCCTCCAAGGGTCATTCAATAGAGGTACAACTTGAGACCCAGTCCCAACCCCCCACAGACCACTGGGATATATCAATTACGCAACGAACCCTCCACTACAGCAAGTTCTTCAGAGGGTTCTGATGCTGGTATCTAGGGTTCAAAGCCCTCCCCCACACCTACTCCTCCTGAACTAGTTGTTGTTGATGATGATGTCCCTGATGATGGTAGAGGAGGTGACACTCGAGTGGGCGGCCTAGAGAGGTTAAAGAAGAAGGAATCATGGGAGGACATATTTGTGAGTTTGACAGATTTCACAAGGTTCAGAGAGTGGTGCCCTAGAGATGCTCACACTTGAACGACCGTTCTTAATAAAGGATTTGGATAAATTCAATCTAAATGTCCTTAGACAGTTCAAGGAGTGAAAGGGGTGTATGTGGTTCACATAATGTGTCATCGATGCAAATGAGCACTTGGTACGGGAGTTTTATGCCAATGTGGCTCACATAAAGAAGGGTACCAAAATAACAAAGGTGAGGAATTTGAAAGCAGATTCGACCCAGCACTCTGAACACTAGCCTGGGATTTAAGGAGGTAGAGGCAGTCCAATACCTACAGAAGCTTGCTACGGGTGATGTAGCTCGCCCTTGGCTAGCTGAAATTTTGGTTGCTCGAGGACCACCACCACCGTGGATCACAACATGGGTTCCTATACTCTGGGCCTGTGATGACCGAAAAGTCATCTCTCATTTTTATAAGTCAAAACGGCATTTCGAGGCCTTGAAAACCTCCTTTTATCTCACCTCATTTTGCGTACGTAGCCCGAGCATATAGCCGGGAAGCTTTTATATGAAAAACTAAGAAAAATGCTAGTTTTGCCTTTAAAAATAGAATTTAAGTTGACTTCGATCAACATTGTGGGTAAACGGACCCGGACCCGTGATTTGACGGTCCCGGAGAGCCCGTAGGAAAATATGGGACTTGGGCGTATGCGCGAAATTGAATTCTGAGGTCCCAAGCCCGAGAAATAAATTTTTGAAAGAAATTATTTAACTGAAACATAAGAGTTTTTGCAAATTTGGTTATATTCGAAATTTATGGTATCGGGCCCATATTTTGGTTTTGGAGCCTGGTACAGGTTCAATATGATAATTATGATATGTCTGCAAAATTTGGTAAGGAACGGAGGTCGTTTGATGTGATCCGGACCCGTATTTGTAAAATTTGAAACTTTGAAAGTTTTGAGATTTTTCTTTGATTTCTATGATCAATTCGTTGTTTAAGATGCTATTTTGGTGATTTGATCGCACGAGTAAGTCCGTAGGATATTTTTGAGGTAGTGTGCATATTTGGTTTGGGGCCCCGAGGCGTCGGGATATTTTTAGACTTAAATATCTGGTGTTTACCTGCTGTTGCTGGTGTCCAAGGATTTTCCCTATGCGAACGCAATGCATACGCGGGGAAGGGGGTTGGCTAGTACTGTTGCGAATGCACCACACCAGGTGCGAACGCAGAGCACAGGATCTTTGCTCTACGTGAACGCACACAGGGGGATGCGAATGCATAGCTTAGAGAGGGGGCTGGGGGCTGGGGGCTGGGTAGGTTATATACAGTGCAAACGCACCACTGAGGTTGTGATCGCGTAGGGTGGGGGAAGGGTAACTATGCAATCGCATAGGTTCTGTCGCGAACGTATAGGTCTAAATGTTGTCCAGTGATTTAAAAAAACATAACCGATATGGGATTAAACCAAAAACACATAACTTCTTCTTCTAAACTCCAATTTGGGCGATTTTTGAAAGAGAACTTCACCATAAAACCATAGGTAAGTGTTCTTAGACTCGTTTTCTTCAATTTCCATTAACACCCATTAGATTTCTAGGCCTAAATCATGTTCTTAAGGGTAGAAAATTGTGGATATGGGTAGAGTTAGGGCTTTTTGAATAATTCGGGCTCGTGGGTGAATGGGTGATCGTGTTTTGGTCCGAACCTCGTGTTTTGACAAGCGAGCCCAGGGTCGATTTTTGACTTTTTGGGAAGAATGATGGAAAACATATAATTAAGCGTTGGGATGGAATTTTTTGGAGATAATTGATGTTATTGAGTTGAATATGTCTAGATACAAGTGAATTGGAGTGAACTTCAAAAGGGAAGCGATAATCGAGGCTTAAGTTTGGTCGTGGAATTTGAGGTAAGTGTTTGGATTAACCTTAGCTTGAGGGAATAGGTGTTGTGTCCTATTTTTTATGTGTAATATATCATGCTCAACATATAGGGGAGGTGATGAGTACCTATACGTTGGTGTCAAGCATGCCCGTGAGTCAAATATTGTGATTTATGTGGTTTTCCGTTAAATATGACTTGAGTTCACTTTATAGCTATTCATGTTGGTGGAAATTCTTTGATCTTGTCTAATGTTGAGTATTAGTTTCAATTGAGCATTGTTATGAGAAGTTATGTATTAAGTAAGATTGATTATAGTTGTTTTCCCTTGTCGGGATGGTATTGTTTCTACTGTTGGCTCCCTTGTCGGGACGTTTGGCTTTATCATTGTTGATTTTCCTTACCGAACTGTTGTTATTGATATTGTTTGGGTGAGGAAGAGTGTAAAACACGAAGAGTGATTCCGTGTATGATATTGTGAGAGAGTGTAAAGAACGAAGGGTGATGCAGCGCTGATATTTTGATTTTAAAAGCACGAATAGTGATGTCGTGCCATGATATGAGTGATAATTCACGAAGGATAATGTCGTACCATGATTATGTGAGGTAAAAGCACGAAGGGTGATGCCGTGCAATTTATATTTAATGATTGGTGAGGACGAGAGTAAAAGCACAAAGGGTGATTCCATGCAATTTATATTTACTGTTTGATGAGGACGAGAGTAAAAGCACGAAGGGTGATGACGTGCATTGTCTTCCTTGTGTTGTTATTTTCTGTTGTTTAAGTTGAGAATTGAATTGTTCCTTACTTCGTTATTTTCATTACTTGGTATTCTCTCCCTCAGCATGCTTCCCTTTCGTTTTCATGCTTAGCTGCTTATTCGTGTCATTATTATCGTCTTTTTACATTATCAAACTAAACAGGTTTATTTGATTGTTGTGTCCTAGCCTCGTCACTACTTCGCCGAGGTTAGGCTCGACATGTACTCAGTACATGGGGTCAGTTGTACTGATGCTACACTCTGCACTTTGTGTGCAGATTCCGGTACTGGACCCCTCGGACCATTGATCGAGGTTGCTGCCTTCAGTCCAGTGAAGACCCCGAGGTAGTCCTACAGGAGTCCGCAGGCCTTGGCGTCCCCTTCTACTTCATTTGTATTCTGTTCTAGATATTCTAGAAACAGTTTTATTTACTTTTTTTCAAATTCCTTATTTGTAGTATTCATAGATAGTCCGTGAAATTGTGAGACCAAGTTTTGGGAGTTGTTATTATGGATTTTGTGTTAATATTTAATTAAGTTGTTAGATTATAATTCTTCCATAATTATATTTCCTCTGATCTTGTATGTCACTAAACAATTGCTAAAAATAAAGAAATAATGCAGAATAACCGGTAACGTTGGCTTGCCTAGCGCGTTCAATATTAGGCACCATCACGATCCCGATGGTGGGAAATTCAGGTCGTGACAGGGCCACCCTAAATTTTGAAGCTATCATGAAGTCCAAATCCACTACTAAAAAGTAAATCGACATGGTCACATGCAATATAATTTACCCAACTATGAGTCGGAGTCGAATCCCACAGAGAACAATATGTAGGCGATAAGGAATGTAAGAGAATTATCACTTGTTATGCAATACCAAACACTTAGAATGATTTTGAGAATATATTTATAACTAATTGTGAAAATGTAAACTAACCTAGAAAGCAAGTAAATGATCAATGGCTACAGTATGGATGCATTGAGAATTACACTCAAATAACGATCCAATGTATTTCACGAGTTTACAAATATGAGTGAGTTTATGTTAATTAGCCACGGGTAACAATTCTATATTAGCTTCTTCCGAAGACTAACAAGACTTCCTAATTGAATTATCCCCAAAACAATTAAGAGATTAATTGCACCCGGATATGGCTACAAGTAGTTCAATCCTATCACTTGGTAGAATCTATAAAATGAGGGTTAAAGCGTCAAGTTCTTGTTAATTAATCTTTCCCAACCCCAAATTATCTTTTCCAAAATTAATTCGAAGTTAATGGGCGAGTACTAGGGTTAGCTGATCCCTTTGAAAATATTAAAGAACAAGAATAATTAAAGAAACGATAACTCACTTCAATATTACTAAAAATCGTCCAGTACATAAGCACAACAAGATATTTAATTCACACTTTAAATATGAATATTTCCATAAACAAGATTCAATGTTGGAAATAAATACTACACACTTAAATATTCAATACAAAGCAAGGAAATAAATAAATGAGTAAGAAATTTTCAACCAAAATCTTCAAATCATCAAGACCCAAGTGTGTGTGCAAGAACCCTAGCTTCCAAAACTTGTTCTCTCTAGTCTAAGGACTGAAAATAAGCCAAAGATATTTTACAAATGATCTAGGCTGTGTATTTTTGGGTTTTGGAGTGGAGAAAATGTTAAATGTCATTCCTGCCCAAGTCTGAATCCGGTTGACCGCACCTGTGGAAGGATCCTCGCAGGTGCGGCTCCGCAGGTGTGGATAACCTAACGCAGCAGCGGCAATTGATGAGAAGCAGTGGTTCCGCAGAAGTGGACTTACACGCGCAGATGCGGACCTTAAGAGCAGGTGCACTTCCACAGATGCGTTGATCAGATCGCAGATGTGATTCATGCCTACCAGGCCTTTTATAACAGATGCGAGTTCGCTGAAGCGACCAGTGTTCCGCAGATGTGGAATCACTAAAGAGTTTTGCATTGTTTCAACCCTTTTTTGCTCAATTCTACTTCAATTGAATTCAACTCTATTCATGGCATCATTTACCTAAAAATTTAACAATACACACCATAAACGACCTCATATTATAATTAATGGACGCAAAATCTAAAGAAAGGAGACTAGAATCAGTGGTAAAATCACCACTGTGTATTGGTAAAAATGAGCTTCACACGTGTAATACTTATGATGACTCAAAAATCTATGTGGAGCAATGACAACATGACAACTGGACGAGACTTTATGAAGAGGTACGGGATAAAGAGGAACGGAACAGCATACCCACGGGGTAATCAGATACAGGAATCTCAATCTAATTGAGAAGACGAAAAGACACGGTCAGAATTAATCAAGACGGAATAAAGGGCATATTCGGGGATCTTCAATTAATGAGCCAAAATATTACATAATCTTCACGCAACAATTACGATTAATCATTGTAACGTTACATTAATGCCATTATTATCCATTAATGCTCAATCAGTGAAAAGAGTAGACGTTATATTTTGAAATTCCCTATAAAAGGGAGTAAAATATAACTTGTAAGGACACGTTCGAACCACTATTGAAATATACTTACTTTTTACGTATCTTTTTACTTTCTATTCACGAATTTACTTATAATTATTAGCATATTCTTTGGTTATCAGAAACTCGTGTTCTTCTTAAATAGCTTTGGTAGAGAATCTAATTCTTTGGTTAAAAACACTCATCAATACCCCCAACTTAAAGCTTTTGCTTGTCCTCAAGCAAACCAAAACCAACAATTCAATGACGTTCTACCATTTAAAGCACAAGTAGTATTGATATCATTTACAAATCACATTCCCCAATTAAGCGCCATACTTATGGATTTTGTTGGTACTAATAATTAGGCTCAAGCACGTGAATATTAACTAAATAACTCCCTCATTTAAAAATAACTTCAAGAAATGCAAAGGAGCTTCAAAATAATCAAGTGAACAATAAGCCTCAAGAAGTGACTCAAAAGCACTAGTCTACTACATGTGCTCAATTTACTCATTTTGGGATACATCAATGTCACCAATCCGTCCTAATTCATGTGCCCTCACAAGAAAGAAAGTCCCAAAATTACCATATTTACAATAACAACACAAGGGACAAATGCTCAAAGACACTCACTCTCAACAAAGAATTTCAAGTGTTACAAAATATCATGCCATAAGCTTGCCCTTATTTTAATTCGCTGCCTATTCAAGAACATTCGGTTGGAGATCCCATAAGGACTTTTTAAGATTGTAATGTAGGTTTAGGAAAGGGTCGGATAAGCCTTTGGGATACAAGTGACTACACCCTCCTTGAACACTACTCATATTTGTCTTTCTTTTTGCACT